>JASAMX010012898.1:0-34421 GCA_030248175.1 Microlaimidae sp. YZB2_3
TGTGGATGCAGTTTTATTCGGCTTTCTCCGTAAAATATACTACTTAAATATGGGGACTCATAAATTATTTTAAAATATAAAATAAAACGTCTAAATATAACCAAACCTTTTTCATGAAAGTTGATTTTGTTGTGTAAACTGTTTGCTTCGCTATAAAGCTATGTTTTTTTTTCAATAATTACAGCGTACATTTTACAGTGATCATAAATTGACATAGAAATTTAATCTATTTAAACTAACTAGTTTTACAGAAGATTATATTAAAAAACATAGAGAAGTGAATATTGAAGTCCATTTATATCGTTATATGGAATTTTTTTATTCTTAAATTAAAAATCAATAAATAAAAAGCGCTAATCTTTGCTGATATCATTTCTTTATCCCTTTCTCATTATTTAATTCAAATAACATGTCTAAAACGCGGGAAAATATGCGTACTACTAAATTTGGCTGTTTTTTTTTTCGTGTAACCGCTGGGGAGGTGCGATTTTTTTCAATGTAAAGCGTGCCTATTATCAGAAAAGGCTTAATTCTATTAAATAAGCAAAAATAACAAATGTCTAAACTTTCAATTAAATTTTGTAATTCCGAAACTATATCTAAGTTTTCTTTCCATATATGTTTAATGCAAGTTATATGATGTATGATGTGCAAACGTTCGACGATTAATCAATTGGTAAAATTTCGTAAGGACCAAAATGGTTATAGTTAGTGTTATGATAACTACTTAAATAGTTAACTACTTAACTACCATGATTTTGGCTAACTACTTAACTGTCTAGTTTTCTTTTTAAAAGTAGTTAACTACCTACTTAACTACCTACTTTCCAAAAATAACGTAGTTAACGAAGTAGGCGGAAAAAAGTTAGCGAAGTAGGCAGTAAGTATTTAACGAAGTAGGCAGAAAGTATATAGTTAGTAAAGTAGGCAGTCGCATATATGTTACACATGTGAGTGCTTGTATCCACGGTACTCTGCACGCGCTTAGTGTCTTTAATAAAAATCCGTATCTGAAAACTCAACAGATATTTTATACACAAGTTGCTTTATAGTTTATGAACGCAATTCAAAATGTAATAATGCTTTGAGTAAAGCAACAAACACAAAAGTGCTACTACTCTATTTTCTTATAATACGTTTTATTTTGTGGGAAAAATATTAAAGATTTAGTTTTTTAACTACGTCATAAAGTTATTGTTGAAATAAATTTTAATAAGACAAACTTTTATTGCTTTTTTTAGTTCAAATAAAACAAAAATTTGTTTGTTTGTTTTTATTTTTTTAAATTACGATGCATTTTTTTGATTTTTTCATTTAATTTTTTAAATAAAAAAAGACAAAAAAATTAGATAATTTTAAAAATATAGTAATCATATTTATTACAATTCCAACGTACTATTTGAAAGCAATGATAATTTCGCAAAAGTGGATATTGAGCTGGAACGAAATTGGGACTCTCCCACTTCCATTGTCCAACAACAACAAGATGGTATAAATAAGACAAACAATTTTAATACATCATCTTCTTTTTTTTGAACTCCACCCTAAGTGGGTTTTTTAAAATAAAAAAAATTTGTGTTGTGTTGGATATTGTGTGGGATTATTTTGGTTACCTGTTTAACACATAATCTTATTGTCTTTTGTATAAATCAAATGTACTTGTGGGTAATATATCCTACGTTCATCTGGATCTGGAAATCATTTTAAATTCAAGACAAGGGTAAAGAAAAACTTTTGCAAGGAACTGGGAAAAAATGCTGCAGTGAAATGACAAAAAACTATTAAATGGATTGAGGCTTAGATATATTTTTGAATCCTAACCCATCAGCACCTTTATACAATAAAGCGGGTGGAAAATACAAAACGTTTTTAAATAAGCAATACGTCAGCAAAAGAAAAGTTAACTTTACAATGAAGTATTTTATTCTTGTAAACGACTTCCTGAATTTAAATTTTATTATATAATTTGTGCAGCCGTCTCATAAGTACTGTTTAACATAATGAACTAGTAAAAAACTAATAAAATTTCGAAATAAGTAATAATTATTATTAAAGGTTTCACAAAGTATTTTAATCAATAAGAATATAAATTTTTAGTTCTACTAAGACTTTGAGATAAATGTATATTTAGTTAAAAATTAACTACTTACTACTTAACCACCTAGTTCGAAAATTTCAAGTACTTAACAACCCACTTACTACCTACTTGAAATTTAATTTAATTAGTTAACTCTTTACTTATAATTTTAAAAGTAGTTAACTATCTAACTACATACTTTGATTTTTGGCTAACTATCACAACACTAGTTACAGTGTCGTTTAGTTTGCATAAGCATAGGTAGTGCGCAGCTGATTGGTCGATTAGTATAAGATGACTAGTATACGTTTAGTATTTTTGTGGATTTTTTAATCAAACAATTAAGTTGACTTAACTGTTGTGATCTCAATCCCGGTTACGTAAAAGTTAAGCATTATAATAAAAAAACTTAATTGTGTTAATTAATCCACAATTTGTTTTGCTTATCTACTGCGAGTTACTGTTTATTTTCTTTTACTAAAATTCGCCATTGCAGGAGCAGCCCAAGTATACTTTAACATTAAATCCTTAAATCTCAAATAAGTAATATTGAAGTTTGGAAAATGCGTTCAAATATATCAACTCCTGTTATGTTTTGGCAGACTGCACAGTCATAGAGAACATTATGAGCACCATCAGCTGCGCATCCGCCCACTTCAAGTTATCTAGTGCCTTTAACTCGACTCTTAAAGCGGCCTCGGACGGGACTGGAGGAAAGCAAGGGCGAGAGGGGAGTGGGGGTTGGACCGCGCCGAACCAAGATTTATTTAGCCTTATTTGGGGTGCAGAAGAAGGGCGGTGAACCACCTCTTATTTATTTAGTATTAGGCAGCCCATTTTTTTAAATAACAATTTATTAAAAAAATGAAAAATACGGCAGAAGGCCGGATCGGGTCACCTCGATCCGCTTAAAACTCTGAGTTAAGCAGTAGTTTTATGAAGTTTCTGGATTGAATCACATGCCCCTTTGGGATTAAAGCGAACGCTATTTAAGAGCAAGGAAGAACGGGGTTATATTATTATATATCTCTAATAAACTTAACATTCTGTATACTTCCAGTTTTAACTCCGTATAATTACACTCATAATCTTATAATTAACATATATTTTTGTATATTAAATTTACAGTTACACACTCACTTCTCATTATTTCTTACTACATTACTTTATTGCTAATAATTTTTTAAAAAACTAAAAACTAAAACTTTTTGTTATATTAACCTATAAATCTTCCAACATATTTATAATAAATATATCACTCATCATTTTACAAACAACAATCATTAATAATACTAGTAATAATTACTCTAATAATAATTTAATAATACATTATAATTAATCAAAAAATTTTTTTAAAAATTTAATACTATAGCAATTATTCATATATATATATATATATATATAATTTGGTAAATATCTATAAATTAGTTTTATAATAGTATTTGTTTTTAAAAAAATTTCTTTTTTATGGTTTAAGCTAGTAACTTCTTTATTATTATCCCACCCCCTCCCCTTTTTCCTATTACGGAATTTCTCCTCCTGGCTAATCAATTATTATTATTCAATAAATGGGGCATAAAAATTCACCCTATATTCAGTCAATCTGAGCTTAAATTTAAATTTAAAAAATTAAATTTTGGAGCTTTACTTTATGTTTTTTTCAAATGTAAAAACCAAAACGTTTGATGCAAATAGATCGACCGGGGCAGAATTATTGCTGATGTCGGGGCCGGGGCCGGGGCAGGCTAAAAATTTAGCAGAATTTGTAATTTTGGCCGTTTTTTTTTCAAAAATTCTAATTTTTTACTGTAAATCATTTGTTTTAGGTAATTAATAGTCGCATTTTAGAGTTTAAGCCCTTGTGTAAGCAGAAAAACTTATTTTTTTAGTACATAAAGTTTTTTCAAGCAGAACAAAAAAATATTTGAATATTTCGATTTTTTTAGACCTAAATTACTATTATATTAAGTATACACTACGGTTGTAAAAAGTAATGATTTTGATTATTTTCAGAAAAAGTAAAAAGTAATTTAAAAGAAAATTTAATTTAAGTAAAGTAAGAATAAAAGTAATTTGTGATATTTAAATTTAAGTAAAGTAAAAATAAAAGTAACGGTCGAAATTTTATTTAAGTAAACTAAAAAAAGACCTATTTTTTAAATAAAAGTAAAAGTAAAATTATATTAAAAGTAATTTTGCAACGAAGCAACGTCGATTTGTGGAGCTCCAGAGCCCCGTTCCAAAATGTTTTGCTAATTTATGCATAAAATTTCATTTTAATTTTTTTAGTCTAAGTACAGTAAATGGTGTTTAGCGTGTTAGCGGTTTAAAAAACTTTCTTCTGAGACTCATTTTACAACAAGCTCAAAGGAAATCTACTTGTTGAAATTACTTAAATCTTACTTAATATAATTTAAGTATTTGTAGGAAAAAATCTTAGTAAGAGTAAAAGTAAAAGTAAGTGAAATTTAACCCTTTGGTATTCATTCCGCTGCAAATCCGCAGAAAGGATTTCACGCCACTGTTGCTCAATGTTAAATTTAGTCAATGATCGTCAAGAGCCATAGAGTTTCAGATACTGCAGCACTGACGCAATATATCTTTTGCAGATTTGTAGCGGTTTATGGACGAAAAAAATCCCAAGGGGTTAAAAGTGAAGTAAAAAGAAAAGTAATAAAAAATTCGTTACCTTTATTTGTTTAAGTAAAAGTAAATGTAACTTTGTACAACAGGTAGTATACTTTACGTAAGTATTAGAAATATATTCAAGTTTAAAGCAATATTATACTTAATCCCACTAACCAGTCTTATAACTTTTAAAGAATGCTCTATAAATAGAGTAGGAATTAAAACATTTCTATACGGGAAGTATGTTTTGATTAAAAAATCAAAACGTGTTAAAGGAACCAAAATATAAATTGGATACCCATTTAAAAAAATTATTTGACAATGGCGGAATTTTTTTATATTGCAATAAATCGAATATATTGATAATTGTAGAAATGTAACTTTGAATCTAAAAAATGCTAGTCTTCAAGAATATTATTTTGAAGAAACATCTTTTTTAGAACTTCACTTACATGCCTCTATCCAACATTTTTCAGTCTAACGTACAGGAGGGATCAAAACGCACCTTTTCATTTTAAATTGTTAGAACATTTTTTAAGATTCATTACCACATTTTGAAATAAAAAATACTTTTTAAATTGTAAAAGGCAAAATAATTATATTATTGCAAGTACAAGCGACTACGTTCGTTTTGTAGCTTGTTTTAAGTTGTTAGTTTTAGTCATTTTAATCCGCTAACTTATTTTTTAGCCAAAATCATAAAGTCAGGGTCACGTGAACTTTTGCAATGAAATTGTTTTTGTGATTTTGCACTACTTTTTGTAATTTCTCGAGATTTATCAAAAACATATGGCCCAAGAATTTTCAATTATACATAAGTTTTTGAATAAAATTGTGCAAAAAAAAAAAAAAGTACATTTCTATGCAGTGGACTCCTACATATACCACGATTTCTTACGCAGAGATTTTTTTTGCTGTCAATACCGTTTTTTTGGAAGTGCATTTAAGCAACATTTCTTACGCACGCGACTTTCTGTACATATACCACTGATTTCTTACGCAGAGATTTTTTTTGCTGTCAATACCGTTTTTTTGGAAGTGCATTTAACGAAAAAGTGGAAGAAAAGTTCCCATATGCACTGCAAAACACTAACACTGTGTTAAAAATTGCGTTAAAAATTAATTAAAAAAACAACAGTGCGCCTATGAAATAGAAATGGCGGATTTTCAGTATTAAAGTCGCACAAATTCGAATTTTCAGCAAACTTTTTGTTTAAAAATTAGGTTTTCACCATTTTTGGATTATATATGCTTACTTTTATTTAAAATATAATTATAAAAACCTTAAAAGTCTGTAGCTTTTGGCAAGAACGCTCTGGACGGGTTGGTACACCTTTAAGACTGTGTCCAGTATTTAATATCGCGCGCGACTTTCTGTACATATACCACTGATTTCTTACGCAGAGCTTTTTTTTGCTGTCAATACCGTTTACTTTTTGGCAAAAAAAGTGCATTTAACTGATAAAATAGTAAAAAAGTGGAAGAAAAGTTCCCATATGCACTCAAAAACACTAACACTGTGTTAAAAATTGCGTTAAAAATTAATTAAAAAAACAACAGTGCGCCTATGAAATATTTGGTTAAATAAAGATTTAGCATCACTAATTTTAGAAATTCATACACCTAAAATAAAGAGAATATATATATCAAACAAATGTCCAGGACGATAATTTCATAGAAGAACTCACACAGAGCGAATTAAAGGAAAGAACCGATCTGCTAAAGCGATCCAAACGACGGCCATCAGAAGGCCCCACCCACCCACAAAGCAACAAACCCCAGCCCCAAAAAAACAAAGCACAAAAAAAGTCATCCGCCCACCCGCCAGAACAAAAACCCCAGCTCTCCCCAAAGAAGCAGCAGAACCCACCACAACCCACACAGACAAACACCCCAACAAGCCAAATCCCACAACAACCCAAAAAACAGAACAACACAAACACAGCCATCCAAAAAAAAAAAAAAACCAAAAAGGCGCGCAAACCAGCCCCCCCCCACAAAAAAAAAACACACTCCTCCACCAACCAAACACCCAAAAAAAAAACAAAAACCAAAAAACAAACCAAATTCAACAAAAAATATAAAAAAAAAAAACCAAACCAAAAAAACAAAAAGAACCCCAACAAAAAAAAACACACAACACAACACACAACAAACAACCAAAAACCCAAACAACAAAAAAAAAACCCAAAAACCAAAAAAACCGCATAAATTGATATTTGGTTAATTTTATGCATATTTGTTATAAAAATTAGCTAGGGTAAGGCAATAACCTCTAGTTAAGGGTTAACAAAACTCTTAAATAGAGGTTAAAAATGCTTTATCAGCTTTTATTCAAAACAAATATGTATAAATTTTTTTAAATATTAGTTCATCTGATTTTAAAGAAAAGAACTCTGTAAGACTTAAAAAACACAACAAAAATTAAAACTTAATCAAGAGGTTTCATACAACGTGCTAACATTGGTCGTTTAGTGGACGGCTGTTTTGTTTCGCTTTGTTGCGGAAACCAAGGTAGTTTCCAACGCCATCGAAAACAGGGAAAACGTTTATATATTCGCACCGTCGCTTCTGGCGGTTCACATTGCAATTTGTTGTTTAGCCAAGTTAAATTATGTATTCACTTGTTGCACCAATTACACAAAAAGAACAATCTCAAATTTTGAATGGGCGTTTAAAAATTAATAAAAGGAGATTTATAGGAATATTACATGTATTTTGAATATGAAAATATTATAACATTTTTGTTTTGTAAGATAAGAAAGTATTATGTCCGGGGTACAGCAGGTGCATCTCAAATTTTTAAAATAAAATGTCAGACGTTCTTCATTTCAACATATAAATTTTTATAATTTCTTCTAATTCCATTTTGGAGCACTCACAACGACTAAATTAGTTTTGGCATTTTTCGAGAACACGCCATTAGTAAATATATCATGATAATTTTTTTTATTTTTTAATTTATTTTTATTGATTCACTTAACTTTTAAATAGATTTCTCAATTGATTGTGTATTAATATAATAATAATATAAATTTCCACCACTGAAAAACTTTTTACAAAGGTTTCAAAAATTATATGCGTGGTTTATAAATTTAGCGTGCACCACATGTTTGAATTTTACTTTAATTTGCTAATTATGCATATTCTATATTTAATTTTGATTGTATATATAATATTGGAGTACTCCTTGGTTTTATTATCCACGTCCGTATTTTTCATGCAAATTTAAAATATTTTTTGCACCCGTCCGGATAATTCTCGAGAGGCGCTCCAGAGGCTGGCTCGAGAGGCTAAATTTATTCACCTGCGGCAGAGCCGGCGCGAACCCTTCTGAAGTTTTTTTTAATAAAAAACGTAAAATAAATAAAATATATTATATTTAAATTAAAATAAAATATATTTTAACATCAAAACTAATTAGAAAATTCTTATTTCATTAGTTTTAGTTATTTTCATAAATAATTATTGTCATTTTCGCTAAAAACTACATAAAAGCGAGAGCTGGCGGGAAATCCGGCAGGAAGGCTGGCATGAAAGCCTGCCAACTTTCCCGCCGTAATTGTATTATGATACATTATTAAATAATGCTTCTTTTGAAAAATGTTGATATTTTTGTTATCAATAGTTTGTACGCAATGTTTTAAATTATAAGATTTGTTTATTTTCAATCCGCTGCGCGTCTCACTCGTCGGTTTATTCATGCAACGTTTAGCGTTAGAAAGACGGAAAGAATACCTTCCAGCATAATATCTTTTGCGACGCACGGTTATTTTTTCCGAAGATATTTTACTGGAATGTATTTTTGCAAAAGTGATTATTGCAGAAGAGATTCTTTCCAAAGATATTATGCAGAATGTATTTCTTCCGGACACCAAAAAAGCAAATCAACCCACCCGTCTATAAAAAAGAATGGCATTTTTTGCCATGGACTACATTACTTTAATGGGAATGGAAAACGGGAACCGCATTCATAAAGTGCGATTAACTCCGGATTAAGAAAAACAAGTTTTAAAAAGTATACTTTATTTGTGGAATTTTAAGACCTCGTAGATGTTTTGACCTGGGAATATCACCAATCAAAATTGATGAACTTGTAAATAAAGGCAGGTTTTTTTCAGCACCCCTAATAACTTTTAAGCTCGCTGAAAAGTAAATACGTGAACACTGTTTTTCTAAACTTAATTTTTTTAGTAAGCTAAAACAGTTTAACAACGCTTTTTTGTTTTATCGTCAAATAAAACCTCTAAACCAAGCTAAATTTTATCATGATGTATTTTCTATAAACTTTACAGAGCGCTTCAACGTGCTGAAAATTAAAATGAACCTGAATAGATTTTAAGTCAAAAATATCAAATCTACGGGAGTGCATTGCCGGAAAATTTTCACTTTAGCCGCGCCTTATCTTTAGTACTAAAGGCCCAAAAATCGTTTAGCCTTACCTTTAGTACTAAGCAAAAAAGGCTTAGTACTAAAACACTCTAGCCTTAGCTTTGCAAAACGGACAAATTCGGACATTTTTTTTAAATTTAAAAATTATTCCTTTTTAAGGTAATTCTTAGCATTGCAATACTGTTAAGTCTATAGTAAAAAACTCAACATTAAAGCAGTCTTTAACGTTTATTGCATAGGATTTTAGTTTTGTTTTTAAAAATATTATTTTTAGGATTAAGTTTATATTTTTAAAGTTGCTCTTGTTCTGTATTGCAGTTTTAACAAATGTAAATGGTCATCAAAAATAGTCAAGTATCAAGAATATTATTTTCTGGAATGAAAATCTAAAGCAACAAAACATTTACATTTTTTATTTAAAAAAAGACCACGCTTACTGCATATTAAACTTCACAAAATGCACATATGAAATGGTAAAAATGAGATTATTTTAACATAAAGCACTTAGAAGAAACTAAAAAAATCCTTCAAAAAACAAAAAAATTCAGTCTTTTTTGATGCTTAAACAAAAATAAAAAAAAAGTGAAACGCCATACTCACAGCACCTTGAACCCTAAAGTTGTTTTAATTATTTTAATTACTATTTTTGTTCAAATAACTCACTTATGTTACTTTTGAAGTAAAAATAAAATATTCAACTTCTTCAAATTATATTGCTGAAATGCTTGGCTAACAGGCATAATTTTAAAACGGTTTATTTCAACCAAATAAATAAAACCGACGTTTCGACGCTGCAACACGATTCGTTTCGTCTTCGTCAAGGGATCTAAAAGAAGTGGGTAAAAACCCACTTCTTTTAGATCTGTTTTTACCCACTTCTTTTAGATCCCTTGACGAAGACCTGTGTTTTGCAGCGTCGAAACGTCGGTTTTATTTATTTGGTTGAAATAAACCGTTTTAAAATTATGCCTGTTAGCCAAGCATTTCAGCAATATAATTTGAATTATGACACCTCAGGCATCTCTAAAGGATTTCGACAATATTCAACTTCTGGTGAGCATAGTTTTTGCAGCGAAGGGGTTGGTTTTGGTTGGTTACCTTGTGTAAATTGCATCTTGAATTCTGAGACAAAGGTCCTAGGCGGTCTTTTCGTACTCGCTGGCTTTCTAGGAGGTAGACCCAGGATGGAAAAATTTTGAAACTTAGAACTAGGGTCATGGTGGATCTGGTTTTCAAAACAAAATGCTTTAGTAGTGTCAGATTTAAAATTCTAAAGGAAAGTCATGTTAAAAAATTTTCTGAAGAGAACTCGTTTTTTGTCTAAGAGGGGGTCCAAAACTTTAAGATTAAAAAGAGAGGGGGAGGGGGAGCGTGGACCTCACCACACCTCCCTATTCTACTGATATAAATGTTATTAAATAATCATGTTTTTGGTTTGGTGATTTTTTAATGATTTGCCATTTTTTTGGCAAAAGCTAACGTTTTGCCGAGCCCTTACTTTTTGCCGAGCTTTTGCCAGCAAATATTAGTTTAGCCGCGCCTTAGATTTAGTACTAAGCCCAAAAAACCCTTTAGTACTAAAGCACTTTAGCCTTAGTTTTAGTACGAATCACACCCGTAATCGATTCCATTAAAATGATTACCCAGAAAAAGTGTTACACCAAGAAAAATTTCGCAAATTTCGAAAAGACTTCGCGTTCTTGTTTTTGTTTTAAATTATTTCGAAAAATTGATAATTTTGGGTAATTTAATCTTTTTGTGTGTTTTAGATTTTTGTTTTTGTTTTTTAAAACCTAAAAGCGGACGAAATTAAAGATGATTTTGTTTGTTTTTTTTTGTTATTTTTAGGTTAAAAATATAAAAAAAACCTCAATAGAGTGGAATACAATTTTTACAGGGGCCTAT
The DNA here is from genome assembly GCA_030248175.1 of Microlaimidae sp. YZB2_3. Taxonomy (NCBI): domain Eukaryota; kingdom Metazoa; phylum Nematoda; class Chromadorea; order Desmodorida; family Microlaimidae; species Microlaimidae sp. YZB2_3. Next base: position 11,003 of record JASAMX010012898.1, read on the forward strand.
TTCATAAAGATTTTTGTAACTGTAAATTAATAAACGCATTTAATTTTTTCCTATTTTATTACTTAAAAAATACATACGTAACTGTGAAATTTACAGAATTTACAGACATGTAACTTTTTAAATTCTAAACGCAATTTTATTAATATACTTTTTAATTAAAAATACAAAAAAAAATTATGCGTTTATTAATTTATAGCTGTATTAATTACAAGCAATTTTTATGAAATAGGCCCCAGGCTTTTTTTAATGTTAGCTGGCCGTAACAAAAGCCATTTTATGTTGAAATATTTTTTCACACCAAAAAAAATTCAACAAAAAACACGTGTTATTAAAACTTGTGTTTTTTAAGGTGTTGACATAATTATTTAAGGTCTTGCTAATAACTGTAAAAGTTTCCAAACGCAGGAAAAAATTAAGTTTTGGTTTTTAGGGTTTTGGTAATAACAGAAAATTATCTAGGGTTTTGGTAGTAACAAAAAATTATCTAAAAATTGCAGTTATTGATATTTCTTTAGAGTTCAGCTTAATTGAAACAGTCACTACCAAACTATCTTTTTGATTACGATTACCGTTATCTGGATCTACTTATAAAATTGAACCATTTATTATATAAATTATAACAAGCCATAACTTTTCTTGGTGATCACAACATTGCTTCTATAGACTGGTCTGTACCTTGCCATACTCAAAAAATGTATTAACTGAAATGTTTGTAGATTTTGTTGTGAAGTGTTGTCTCTATAAAAAGAATCGTGGATTGTTACTCATGAAAAAGGTAATGTTTTGGATCTGATATTGTGTTCGTTAATTATTTTGAAGTATTATTTTGAAGAAATATTTTTTTTTCGAACTTCACTTACATGCCTCTATTCAACCGGTCTAAACATTCAGGAGGGGTTTAAACGAATTGGGGACACTTCGCTCCTGCCACTTCGTTTCCGGCCCACTTCGCTCCTGGCAAACTTTGTGAACGCATTTTTTGCGACGCTCTTAAAGCTGGAAACTCTACATTTTCCTAAGCCTAAGCGAAACCTAAAAATCAAACAAATCTTTTTTGTGATAAATTTATAAAATTGGCCGAAATAAACCAAGAGCGAGGTTACTCCCAGCAAAAAATAATAAATTTGCAAAAATTTCTTGGGAACGGAATGGTTCAGGAGCGAAGTGGCGGGAGCGAAATGGGCCGTTCCTGGTTAAAACACACCTTTTTATTTTAATTTGTTAGAAAATTTTTAAAGCTTTATTACTACTTTTTTTAAATAAAAAACCTTTTTTTAAAATTGTGAAATGTACAATAATTAAATTGCAAGTACAAGCGACTATGTTCGCTTTGTAGCTTGTTTTAAGTTACTACTATTAGTCATTTTAAACAGCTGACTTATTTTTTTAGCCAAAAATCATAAAATCAATGTGACGTAAGCTTTAGCAATGAAATTGTTTTTGTGATTTTGCACTACTTTTTGTAATTTCTCGTAACTTATCAAAACCGTATAGCCCAAGAAAATTTCCGATTATACCTTAACTTTTTAATTAAAATTGTGCAAGAAAAAACGCAACATTTCTAACGCACGCGACTTTCTGTGCATATACCACTGATTTTTCGCAGAAATTTTTCTTGCTGTCAGTGCGGTGCAGTGGCGCTCCAGACAAAAATTACCTACGCCCTCTGAATATAGTTGACGCGATGGCGTGCGTCAATGATTGCAATTATAATTTTTAAAACAAAGTAATAATGATAAGAAGAAGAAGATGAACATGAATTACAAAATTTACCCCCGCACCACCGATTGGATTTGTATTTTTTGAAATATAAATAGTAATAAGAAGAAAAAGATGATAAACATAAATTACAATAATTACCAGGTGCTCTAATTATAGTTGTCGCGGTGCCGTGAGACTAAAGCGCAGTGGGCTTTCCCGCGCCACCGATTTTTTGACACATTTTGATTTTTTAATCAAAACCTGCTTCCCGTATAAAAATGTTTTAACTCCTGCTCTATTTATAGAGCATTCTTTAAAAGTTATAAGAATGGTTAGTGGGATTAAGTATAATATTGTTTTAAACTTGAATATATTTCTAATACTTACGTAAAATATACTTCTGTTGTAAAAAGTTAAATTTACTTTTACTTAACCAAATAAAGGTAACGAATTTTCTATTACTTTTCTTTTTACTTCACTTTTAACTCCTTGGGATCTTTTTTTGTCCATAAACCGCTACAAATCTGCAAAAGATATATTGCGTCAGTGCTGTAGTATGTGAAACTCCATGGCTCTCGACGATCTTTGAGTAACTTTAACATTGAGCAGCAGTGGAGTGAAATCCTTTCTGCGGATTTGCAGCGGAATGAATACCAAAGGGTTAAATTTCGCTTACTTTTACTTTTAATAAGATTTTTTCCTACAAATACTTAAATTAATTTAAGTAAAATTTAAGTAATTTCAACAAGTAGATTTCCTTTGAGCTTGTTGTAAAATGAGTCTCAGAAGAAAGTTTTTTAAACCGCTAACACGCTAACACCATTTACTGTACTTAGACAAAAAAAATTAAAATGAAATTTTATGCATAAATTAGCAAAACATTTCGGAACGGGGCTCTGGAGCTCGACAAATCGACGTGTGCCATTGAGCCACCAGGACTGTGCTGACCTTTGGGCAGCACCTAACGGGCCCACGGGCTCCACTACCACCTAAACCTGATTGCTGGATCTTTTCTTTTATAGAAATGTGTCCAGCGTGGCATGGCTAGAGTGTTTGTTGTTGTACGTCGGCCACACATGGCAGTTTTCCATCTAGCAAACCAAACAAATACAGCTCTATTGTGTGTGGAGTTTGTACCACTGGCCTTGCAGGAATACCTATACTGACGTTAAAAAGTAAGATCTATATTAGGCGCGACTTAAAAAATCCTTTAGACAAAGACCTCGGAATGGGTGAACACTGCATGTAATGAACACTCTAGCGGTAAAGGTTGCCAACATCGTTATTAATGTTGGACGAAGAGTCTTAACCATAGGGGTGAAACATTTTCGCCCCTCCTGGCTTGTCTTAGCGCCTGCCCTTTGCATAATCTGCATAGGGAAGATAAGTTTCAGGTTATCAACAACAACAACAACAACAAATCGACGTTTTGCTTGGTTGCAAAATTACTTTTATTATAATTTTACTTTTACTTAAAAAATAGGTCTTACGTTTACTTTACTTAAATAAAATTTCGACAGTTACTTTTATTTTTACTTTACTTAAATTAAAATATCACAAATTATTTTTATTCTTACTTTATTTAAATTAAATTTTTTTTAAGATTACTTTTTACTTTTTCTGAAAATAATCAAAAATCATTACTTTTTACAACCGTAGTGTATACTGAATATAATAGTAATATTTATGTCTAAAAAAATCGAAATATTCAAATATTTTTTTGTTCTGCTTGAAAAAACTTTGTGCATTAAAAAAATAAGTTTTTCTACTTACACAAGGGCTTAAACTCTAAAATATGACTATTAATTACCTAAAACAAATAATTTACAGGAAACAATTAGAATTCTTGAAAAAAAACGACCAAAATTAAAAATTCTGCTAAATTTTTAGCCTGCCCCGGCCCCGGCCTCGGCCTCGGTCCCGTCCGGGGCAAAATTTTCTACCCCGGCCCCGGCCGGCCCCGGCAAATCAAAATTTCTCTACCCCGGCCCCGGCCCCGGTACCGGCATCAGCAATAATTCTGCCCCGGTCAATCCCTAGGTATAATAGATTAAAGAGTTGTATGAAACAAAATTTTTAAACTATATATAAGTTTAGAAATATAATGATATCATAAAATTTTAAAACAAAATATTTTTAATAAGCAACAAAATGTTTTCTTAATTTATTAAAATAAGTAATATTAAAAAATGAGTATAAATATAAATTAAGATGTAAATAATTAGTTATAATATTGTGTATTAAAATACATATTATTTAATTAGGATTTTAAAATTATATATTTTTAGCAAATTATCATTATAGTTTATTTCCTGTATAGACTTGTGTAGCCTATATACACGACCAGAGATGAGTTCGAATTCTCAGCAAGTTTTTGCTCCAATCGCTAATAACACTTACAAATAAGTTAGCGTTGTTATAGGCAAATAAAATCTAGCTGACCGCGATATTTGCAGTATTGAATCGACTATTTAACGACAAAACCATTCAAAATTATTCACTAAAGGGGATTAATAACAAAGATTAAAACTTTTATTTTAAAAATTATTTATCAAATTACTTAATTTGTAACCTAAATGCAAATTTTTTAAGGGCTAAAGTTGGTTAATTTTAGTATACTTTGTGAAAAGGTGGAATTAAAAAAAAATTCTGCGTTCTTATTTGTTTTAAAAAAAAAGTCATTACCGCACAAATTTAATTGGTCCCCTCATGTGTGCATTCTAATTTTCAGTGTCAGCCAGATATAATTCAACCATAGTATACTTAGATTGTGCTAATTAGTCGAATATATATAATACATTAGTAATTTACATTTATATGCTTATAGTGGAAATTATACTAACCTGAGTAATGTTGTTTTCAGTTTTTAATTCCAGTAGCTTTCATTTTCTATAGACATCTCTTCCATCTAAACCTTTTCAATTTAAATAAGTTCGACGAACGATTTGAGTGCGGTTTTCGAAGTAAGGTATCTGTGCTGCTTTCTTTTTTTATATTTACTCATGATTTTTTTATTTTTTCAATGTGACTTGTTATAGAAAACTTTTTAGGTGCTAAAAATTTCTTTTAAAACAACATAAAACTGACTATTTTACACTTTCGTATATAGTTTGTTGGAAAAGATGTTAATTTGTTAAATGAAATGAGAATAAAAACAATGCTCTCTGTAATTTTTGGCAATCACGATATCTTTACTTTGTTATGAATAAAATCAAAAAGTTTTCTTTTTCTTGTTGTGAAAATAATTAATAAAACAGGGTCTATTGAGCCCACTCGTCTTTGGTTGATAAAATAATGTTTCTTATGTTATCTTTAACATAATTTCGCGGGAGTATTTTTCTTCTTCATCTTCTTCTTTTTTTAGAAAAATGAAACTAAACGAAAATCTTTTTTATACATGTAAATACATCTATAACGAAAAGAAGGTAATACAAATTTAAAACGAAAATAAAAGATACTGATAATGTTTTAGTCTTCTATATATAAATGAAAGGCAGACACAGAACGAAAACGAAAGACTGAACTGACGCAAAAGGAACCCAGAGACAAAAAGCTACTTAGCAGCTTAAAACTTTTAAAATTTATCGAAAATAAAGGTTTTTATTTTAAAATGTAAAAATAAAAGGAAAAATAAAAGAAAACATACGCAAACCGAACGCGGAGACAAAAGACTACTTTAACGACTTAATGTTTCGATCAAACTTTTGACCTTTATTAAAACTAAAGATTTTTATTTATTGGATGATAAAAATAAAAGGAATAAAAATAAATGGAAGGAAAAATAAAAAGAACTCTCACAGAAGTAAAGCAGAGACAAAAGGCTACTTACTGTCTTATTGTGTCGATTAAACTTTGAAAATTTAAACTATGGTTAAATTATATCTGGCTGACCGCGAAAATCAGAATCAACATAAGCGGAATAATTAAAATTGTTCGGTTATGACGTTTAAAGAAACAAATAAGAAGGCAGAATTTTTTAAATTTCATCGTTTTACAAAATATACAAAAATTAACTAACTTTAGCTTTTAAAAAGTTTAAATTTCGGTTTCAAATTAAATAATTTGACAAAATTATTAAAATATGGGTTTTTGATCTTTACTATTAAACCACTTTCTTTAAAAATTTTGAATGTTTTTTATTCTTAAATAGTCGATTCAATACAAAAATTATCGAGGTTAGCTAGATTTTATTTGCCTATAAAAGCATTTATTTTTAAAGTTAAAAATAAAAGAAATAAAAATAAAAGAAGGAAAAAAATAAAAGGAAAAAGTACGCAAACGCAGAAACTAAAGGTAAACCCAACGTGGCTGCAACAGTTTTTTGTTGGATTAAAAAGTTCCTCCATTAAGTAACCACTCAAATCACGAGAATCGGACGTCACTTTATCAAACAAATACTCTGTATTAAATCGAATTTAATTGGCTGATAAAGTGACGTCAGACTCTCGTGATTTGAGTGGTTACTTAATCGGGGCATTTTTTAATCCAAAGAAACCTGTTGCTGCCACGTTGGGTTTACCTTTAATGTTGTTCTTATAATCTTACCCTCCAATATTATTTTCCGGAGCACCGGCCATTTAAAGCGGAAAAGTTCCGGAGCTCCGCCTTTTAAATAAGCGATTTTAAGTTTAAGCTTAAACTAGATTTGAAATTACTCTATCTGCCTTTTTAAAAATATTACTAGTGTTTTATATAAGTTTTATTAAAAAAATGAGTAAAAATAATTGGTGATTTTTTAATTCAGTAAAAGTAAAAGTCAAAATTTATTTCAGTAAAGTAAAAGCAAAAGTAAGACCTATTTTTTTTAAGTAAAAGAAAGAGTAAAAGTATAATCAAAGTAATTTTTAAACGGAGCAAAACACCTGCTTTTGAAGCTCCAGAGGTTTGTTCTAAAGTTTTTGCTTGAATTTTATGTACATAAATTATCAGTTTAATAAGTTTTTTGTTCAAAAAAGGGTTTTAGCGCGTTAGCGGCTTTAAAAAATTTCTTCTCCCACTCATTTTACAACAAGCTTCTAAGTAAACTTCTCATTGAAATTACTTAAATTATACTTAAATTAATTAAAGTATTTGCAGGAAAAAATCCGAGTAAGAGTAAAAGTAATTAAAATTTCAAAACTCGAGTAAGAGTAAAAGTAAAAGTTAATGAAATTTTTAAAGTCAATTAAAAGTAATCCAATATCATTTACTTTTATTAGTTCAAGTAAAACTAAAAAACTAACTTTTTACAACATTACTTAAACAGTTATAAAAAATTTTTAGCTATAAGCACTAAGCAGTCCCTCTGACTTAGAAAAATTTTCAAACTTTAAAAAGCGCCCCCACTTCTTGCATCTATTTATTTAGAAGCCACTTTTTAGAGGGTACTAGAGACGAGTGGGCTTAATGGGCCCTACTTTGATTTAATCCGCATTATTATTACTATTATTACTATTAGTATTCTTATTAGTACTATTCTTACTGGTACTATTCTTACTATTACTCTTCTTACTATTACTCTTCTTACTATTACTCTTCTTACTATTACTCTTCTTACTATTACTCTTCTTACTATTACTCTTCTTACTATTATTCTGCTTACTATTACTATTCTTACTATTACTATTCATACTTTTACTATTCCTACTATTACTATTCTTACTATCACTATTCTTACTATTACTACTTTTACTATTACTATTCTTACTATTACTAATTGTTTGAGATGTCTGAGACACGATGGTCCCAAAGACACAACGGTCCCGGGCTTATGCAGATGCGACAAGATGGTCCAGAGACACGAAGGTCCCCGTAATAATGCTTTTGTTTCACAGGAAGTAGCTAAGAAGCGGCGTATTAAGGACTGGAATTATATAAATTTAAATTTTAAACAAAATAAATAAGTATACATTTCACGAAAACATTATAGTTCAAAAAAAATAAATAGAAATAAGAAAAGAAAATACACCACCAGATTATAGTTCTATTTAAAAATAGTTTAAATAAGAATTTTGTTTTTTCAAGCCCAAATTTTAATTATTGATAAGGTAATAAGTCGTTTGATAGTTAAAAAAAACTTTTCCTAAAGTGCGTCTGTCCTTTTTTTAAAAATTTTTGTTGTGTCAAAAATATATTCATGCTCTGCCTGTTGGCAGCGTTTACCGTGTTTGTAATTCAAAAATCGGGATTACTTACCGCGGGTATTCAGGTATGTATCCCTCTTAAATTTCTTTGTTTTATAATTCCTTTTCACACACTCTCTTACTAACTTTACTGTAGGCGTTAAAAAAATTTGCATAAAAACGAACGATTGTGTTTGTTCTAATTTATTCACCGTAAAAGTATTTTGCAATCAATCAAAATGAGCCGACAAGGTATGTCAAAATATAAATTTAGCTTTTTTTTTCAATTCTTGTACATATCTCTATAACAAAAAATCAGAAAACACTAATCGTTATGATTCTATAATAAACAACTACGGGGCATTTATTTAGATGCCTTGGACTGCACTTTTCATTATTTTGCTGACTCATTTAAGAAATGGCGCTCTCCGAAGGTATTTTTTGCTTAAAATAGCTGATATATGAATATTTGGGGATAGAAACATTACTGGTGTTTATGCAATTTATCGCTCACTTTTCTGAATGGTTTAAAACAGTGCATATCCTTTTTTTACAGTTACTTGACGACTTTATTTCTAAATAAACGTTATTTACTGTACCAGAAAAGGTACAAAAAATAAAACTTAAAAAAATCGTATAGTTTTCTTTGTTTTTTTAGCTTAGTTTTATATTTTATAAAAATTGCTACACAATGATGTGTTCCATTACGTTTAAATGCTTAAATATGTTTGTTTGTACTATAAATAAAGTTCGGTTTTTTGATAAAACATCACAATAGTTAAAAATCATCACAATGATGTTGAATTAGCAAAAATAAAGTTGAAATTTGAGCTTTGAAACTAAGTTCAAAACTTTATAGTGTTTATTAATGTTCTGGTTGTAACGCTATTCAATATTAAAAAATATTTTCGTAAAAGTCCATTACAAACTTTTAAACAGAAGCAATTATTGTAATTTGATTCTCACTTTCTTAATGTTTCAATTGCAGAAAATGCTTCTATTTAAAAGTTTGGAATGGACTTTATGAAATTAATTTTTAAATTTTGAATAGTTTTACTACTAGAACTTTGAATATTTTTACTGCTGTAGTTTTGAAATTAGTTTTAAAGCACACATTTCAACTTTTTATTTTTGATGATTCGATATCATTGTTCACGAAAAAAACCATTTTAGTGATGACTTCTAACTATCATGATGTTATTTAAAAAAATAAATTTCTTTAGCACTAACTGGTAATTTAAAGCACTTTAACGCAGTGAAAAATATTATCGGGTAGCAATTTGTATTAAGAAAAAAAACTAAGATTTTTTTAAATTTTATTATTTTCTTCTTGTACTCATTCTCGTACAGTAAACCCCGATTCACACTGAGGTGGCAATGCCACCGCAAGATTGCATTGCCACCGCGGTTGTGTCCAACGTTAAACGTATGATGTGTTCACACTAAGGTGGCAAGCAATTTGGGCCCTTCCCCCCCGGGGCCCAAAAGCCACACACACCAAAAACAAAGACAGCCTCCAAAGGACAAAGTCCAAAGGGAAAGTCCAAAGGGAAAAGTCCAAAGGACAACGTATCCATACTCCCACCCCATGTCCTTTGGACTTTGTCTAAAGGACAAATTCTGAGTAGCGTTCATACTTCGTCCAAAGGACAAAGTCCAAAGGACGTTTTGGCTTGTCCAAAGGACGTTTTGGTTTGTCCTTTGGACTTTGTCCAAAGGACGTTTTGTCATAAGTATGAATAGACCTTAAACATATGACGTGTTCACACTAAGGTGGCAATACCACCGCTGTTGTGTTCGATCCACAACTCCGTCACCGGTGGCAGCTCTCTCTCAAAAAAAAAACGCAAGGGAACGCGCGCATTGTTAAAAAATCAACGAAAAATATTACTGTTTTTACATAAACGCTTTCATTGTATAAGCAAAACCAGCAAACAATATTGCGGTTTAAATAGAAAAACGCGTGAAAACGCGTAAATTGCATATATGAAAAAATTATATAAGAAAACTGTGTTTAGCAAAACAAACAAAAACAAATGATCTTTTATGAAAAAAATTAAGTATTTTTTAAGAATTTTTAATACACGTACATACATAGCAGGGAAAAGTGCTTGAATATGAATTAGCAATTTTATGCATTAATAAAAGATTTGCAAATTTTTCTGCTGCACAGTTTCTAATATAATTTATTGCACGGCCTTAGGTTAAAAGAGTATTAAACAATCTAAAGACAGGGTTATTTAAAATATCTAAAGGCAAATAAAATCTAGCTGACCGCGATATTTTCAGTATTGAATCGACTAATTAACAACAAAAACATTTAAAATTTTTGAGTAAAATGGATTTATATCAAAGATTAAAACCTGTATTTTAATAATTATTTATCAAATTATTTAGTTTAGAACCTAAAATGCAAATTTTTTAAGGGCTAAAGTTCGTTAATTTTTGTATATTTTGTGAAAAGTTGGAATTAAAAAAAATTCTGCGTTCTTATTTGTTTTTTTTTTAAACACGTCATTACCGCACAATTTTAATTGGTCCCCTCATATCTGCATTCTAATCTTCAGCGTCAGCCAGATATAATTCAACACATAAAAACAAAATCGTTTACCTATATTAATTAAAAAGAAAACTTTTAAGTTTGTTAATAATGCTTCGAGCACAATACTTTTCAGAAATAAAACTTTAAAAAAATATGGCTACTGATTCGGATGAACTTTTGATCAAGTTCGGAACCGTCCGGAACTTTATTAAAAAGCGAGAAAAAAATATACATGGACAGAATTAACCAGGTAAACAACTGGGAAGTAGTGAAAAAGAGTAAAAAGCAAAAAAAGAGTATAAAGTAAAAAAGTTACCGACATTTTCTTACCTCTACACGCGAACGGAATGCTCTACAGCGGTGGCATTTCCACAGGTGGCATTGCCACCTCAGTGTGAACCGGGCTTAAAAGACGCTTATTCAGAGGGCCTATTTCAAAAAAATAACAAAATTGCATTTAATTTTAATAAATTCATAAACATAAGCATTTAGTATGGTTTTTTCCTGTTTAACGTTTCTTAAATTAGTGCTTAAATATAATTGAAAGGTTTTAACAAATCAAATGGTGTTAAAACAGTTAATGGGTTTATTCTTTGCTGCGTGTTTAGTAAACAAACTTTAAATGAAAATATGCGTTCTTTGAATGGGAAGTAAAATATTACAGAGGAATGCAAACGCATTATTGCGGGGACCGTCGTGTCTTGAAACCGTCATATCTCAAAACCGTCAGTTCGCATCTGCAATCCCTCGAAACCGTCATATCTCGGGGCCATCATATCTCTGGACCGCATTATATCTCTCTCCCTAGGAGAAAAATGTTGTGTTGAAAAACCATATAGGTTCTTTGATAAAATTTTTGCACGCATAGCGCGTGGAAATTGATGCAAATTTTTGTACAAAGCGCCGGCGAATTGCTTTGATAAAATATTACGGATGAGACGTTCAATCAGATTTTAAAAATAAACTATATAAATTATGATATAATTTTAAGGTACTTAGTTATTGCGGTTGAGGGGCCCTTTATTTCATTTTTCAGTTTTAGTTTTTTCTGTTCGTTTTTTATCAGTTTTTTTCTTCCGGATGTTTACCCAACTAAAAAATTGGAAAATAAAACCGACAGGCAGCTTCTAAAATACCCATAAATTTTTATGTTTTAGGGAGTGTTACAATATTTGTTTTTTTTACTTCTGTTGAGCAATTAAATAAAAATTGACAGACGTTTATTCACTTCCGCTCCTTGTTCATCAAAAGATAATTTTGTCTGTTTTTGTGATCGAGTTTTAACTTTAGTGGTCCAAAAAATTTTTTTACCAAAAAGTTAAAATTACACTCCATAATTTCTCACGGTCGGTAAACGTTTCTCCCTGTTGGGACACCAGAATTAATCCCTCACGTTAGCCCGATTTCCCACCAGATTTTCGCGTTTTAGCGCTGTTTAAAATTTAAGTTGTGCATTTACTTAGGATAGAGAGATGGGTTTTTGTAATTTTGAAACATTTTTATAGAAGCTTAAAAAACGGTTGCCGTTTTAAAGCGCAATAAAATGGCACATTTTAGTTGTTCGAAAGTTGAAAATAAAATAATGCCGCTGTTACATACGACCAGACTGGAGGCCAGAACTCAGGTTAAAAATAAAAAAAAGTATAGCTTCGTGCATTCTGGCATATTTATTTTTTAAAGATAATTTTTAAGCAAAAATAGATTCGAGAAGAATCAAAAATATAATAATTTTTGATCCACAATAAAAAATGATTCGCTTATCGAAATGGTATTTTTTATTATAAATGTTATTATATTCGCAAAGTAAAGTCATTAAATTTAAAAATCTTAATATATTTTATTGGGCCTGGTTGTAAAGTTCCATGAAAATGTTTACACCAAAGGAGTCTAAAAATGGCCAAAAATTATAAACACAAAAATGTGGTATAGTCCTAACCGATACAATAGTGACCTTATGTGGTTGGGGACGTAATCCTATTGAGAACTTGATTTAAATATTGAGGATTTTTTCACAAAATACAATTTTCGCGGTCATGATAATTTTAAATTGCATTTTTTTCAAAACGAGCGGTCGCACGGATAAAAAACTGAAGTCTATGCTTAAAAAGAATTGAGACAAAAAAATTTAAGTGAGCACATCTTGCTAAGGGTACAGTTGATCCAGACGATAGAATCAATATAGCTAACATTAAGCTTTATATACACTAATAAAATTTTTGTATAGTTCATGCAAACCGTTAGCGAGTAATGCTCACCGGAAAACAGACAATAAATATCTCCTACATTCATAAAACCAGCCCCCGTGTCCGAATTTCCTCCCGAACGCTGCCGCGGTGGCGGCGGTGGTTTTCGAGCCGGATGCGGAGACGGGGTTATAGTTTTCCGAACTTTTCGACTAATGAATATAAGAAGGATGCTCCACACGTGTTTTTCCAAACGGCTTAAACTGCCCCAGGGTTTGTTGTTGGTCGGTCGGGTTATCTGATATACCCTTTAAACACATCTCCGAACCCGCCCAGATTAAAAATCCCCGCTGCTGACCTCCCCGAAAGACACTGCGCTTCGGCCCTCACTCAGGTTCAAAGGCGAATATGTGAGCGATATGAAATTATTGTTTGTTTATCCCAGTATCTTTTAAAAATTGCAAAAGAGTACGAGCACGTACGATTTATCACCTACGACTAAGTCAGCTTTGAATTTTTAATTATACTATTTGAAGAATAAACTATGTTGATTGATTAATTTACTTGCTCGTATTTTATCAACGTTGATGATAAGAATTGAAGTTTGTTTAAACAGGATTAACAAGGAAAAGTTTTTGGTGAAATACCGCTAATGGTAAGGTTGACTTAGAAAATGTTTATTGTTCATATTAATTTTTAGCTATTATTAGGCTTTATAAATTAATAAAACTTTGGTATAATTCAAATGTACTGTTAAAAAGATATGCTCACTTAAAATTTTTTCCAGTCTTAACCATTTATATTTATAAACAAACTTTAACATTGGAAGTTTTCCGAAACCAAGAGTGTTTTTTCTTGAATGAGTGTAAAAAATGCGTCATTAAAAAACTCAAAACCGTGTTTTTGATATAACTTATGAAAATACCAAGAATTCGTATTTTAGTTGATACAAAACTTGCGTGTTCAGGAGCTTTTATAGCTCTACCCGGTTACTATAAGTTGTTAAAACTCATTCAAGTTTAGGTTTTTTTTTCAACAAATTTTGTCTCTTATAGTTTTAGTTTTATCTCTTTATTCATTTCTGATTTTGAAGACTAAGCTCAGCAATATGAAGCTGAGTGTGCATTTTTTTGCATTATGATATTCAATTTTATTATTTTTTTGATGACGTGGATAACAATATTGTTTTTTGGAGTAGATAACCTGTTGTTTTTGTAGAATATTGACAAAAAATCAAAGGTTGTAAATTTAAGTAAGATAAGTAATTGCTAAAGAGCCATAATAAACTCATTTCTTAATCGATTAATAGTCATTTTAGATATTTTATACGAAGCTAAAAATTGAAAGCCTATTGTAAAATATTATTTACAATTGATAAACAAGTTTATTTAAAGGAACTTCAAAAGTTTTTTTTTGACCTAGACCGATGTCATTAAAACTAACTATTATTGAATAGTACCAAAACGCTAATAATAAATGAATTTTAATGGTTATTTTGATTGCGAGCTGTGTTAGACATTCTTCTCAAACTTTTTTTTCGTATGTGAGAATATTTTGTTTGTTTTTTATTTGGCGTTGTTATTTTTTCGTATTTTATTTAAGAAAACTGTTTTTATCTGCTTTTGTTCATATTCTTGATGCCATTTATCTTCCCTAGTGTTGTAAAAAGTAATGATTTTCGATTATTTTAAGTAAAAGTAATTCGAAAATTTTGAATTTAAGTAAAGTAAACGTAAAAGTAATTTGTGGATTTTTATTTAAGTAAAGTAAAGGTAAAAGTAACGGTCAAAATTTTATTTAAGTAAAGTCAAGGTAAAAGTAAAACCTATTTTTTAAGTAAAAGTAAGAAAAAAATTTTAAGCTATAAAACGCTAAACTCCATTTATTTAGACCAAAAAACTTATCAAAATGCTAATTTATACACAAAATTGGCAAAACGCTTTGGGTCGAAGCTCTGGAAGTCTAAAAACCAATGTTTTGCTCCGTTTTAAAATTACTTTTATTATACTTTTAGTATAATAAAACTAATTTTAAAACAAGTATAATAAAAGTAATTTTAAAACGGAGCAAAAAAGGGGTTTTTAGACTTCCAGAGGTACGTCCCAAAGCTTTTTGCCAATTTTGTGTATAAATTAGCATTTTGATAAGTTTTTTGGTCTAAATAAATGGTGTTTAGCGTTTTACAGCTAAAATTTTTTTTCATCTACTCATTTTCCAACAAGTCTATAGGAAATTGAGTCGTTGAAAATACTTAAATTCTACTTAAATTAATTTAAGTATTTGCAAAAAAAAATCCGAGTAAAAGTAAAAGTAATTGAAATTTCAAAAGTCGAGTAAAAGTAAAAGTAAAAAAATTGAAATTTTAAAAGTCAAGTAAAAGTAAAAGTAATCCAAAATCCGTTACTTTTATTAGTTTAAGCAAGAATATATAACACAAGAGAATGTCCGACTGTACAATAAATTTTTGCATAAAATGTTGCGAGAAAAATCGCATTTTTGAATTTGTGTGCGACTTTTCTCGCAAAAATCCGCCATTTTCTGCTAGTTTTCCCGCGCTGCGATTTTTAACACAGTGTTAGTTTTCTCGCAGTGGGGACTGCGACTTCTTTTGTAATCTATACTATTTTATTCGCACTGCGATTATTTTCGCAATGCGAGTCTAGCTGCGCAACAAAAAAAAGCGGAGCGATATTTTGTGTTTAAATGAGTAAAAGTTGTTTTTTTACCTTATTATGTTAAAAATTTTTAGTTTTAATGAAATAAAATAACTTTCAAACTTTTTAAAATTAAATAAAACAAGTTTCAAAGTATTTCAATCCATTGAAAATGATTACCAGCGTCTGTATTTTTTTTGTTGCGCAGCCAGACTCGAAGTGCGAAAATAATCGCAGTGCGAATAAGGGCTGGTTCATACTTATGACAAAACGTCCTTTGGACAAAGTCCAAAGGACAAAATTCAAAGAGAAAAGTCCAAAGGGAAAAGTCCAAAGGAAAAAGTCCAAAGGACAAAATCCAAAGGACAACGTATTCATACTTTGGTCCTTTGAACTTTTCCCTTTGGATTTTGTCCAAAGGACAAAGTCTAAGTAGCGTTCATACTTCGTCCAAAGGAAAAAGTCCAAAGGACGTTTTGGCTTGTCCAAAGGACGTTCTGGCTTTTATAAAATTGTCCTTTGGACTTTGTCCAAAGGACGTTTTGTCATAAGTATGAGCCAGCCCTAAAGCAGTATATAGAGTGCAAAGAAAGTCGCAGTCCCCACTGCGAGAAACTAACACTGTGTTAAAAATCGCAGCGCGAAAAAACTAGCAGAAAATGGCAGATTTTTGCGAGAAAAGTCGCACACGAATTCTGAAATGCGACTTCTCTCGCAAAATTTTGGTCAAAAATTTAGTGTACAGTCGGACATTCTCATGTATTATACATTCTTGATTTAAGTAAAAGTAAAAGTAACTTTTTACGACACCAATCTTCCCTCCGATTTCTTTGTGCTTGTTTTTTTAAAAATAAAATTTCCTATTTTTATTATCTGCTACCAAAACTTTTATTCTTAGTATTTGACTTTATAAATTAATCCAAATATTTTGGATAATATAAACGTTCTAAGTTTTTTTTTGTAAATTCTAATAATAATATAATAATAATAACAAAAATATATAATACTATAAAGGGTAGTGCATTTAATTTCGGCACTTTTCCCAATTGGGCATTTTTGATTTTGGACTATATCTTTGGTAATCCTGGACGAAATACGACGTTTGATAGCTCAAATGAGAGCTAATTATATGTAAATGAATGTCGTGAGCTTTTTATTTGTTATGTTATGATATTTTCATGTGAAATTATGTGATTTATAAAAAATAAATTTGTTACTCGTTTTTAGAACATGGGCATTTCATGATTACGCAATAAATTGGTTTAAAAATTAAACTGTCCTGGTAAAATTTAGTCTATTTTACGAATTTTTAGTCTCCGTGGTTCTACGTTGCGTCTGTGATGAGCAATCGTTATAAAATAAAATAGTGTAATTTTGGCACTCATATGCTGTAGGTAAAAACGGATTGAATTAAGTGGTCGGGTGTTAAAGTGTAGTTGTAAATAGTTAAAAAACAACGTTGAAATGTGTAGGGGTCACAGCACAGCACTTAAACTCGATTAAGAGGGTCTTTTTAAAAAGTGCCGAAATTAAATGCACTTTTTTCCCCAAATTTTGCTCATTTTAATACCATTTGGCATTTTAGCTGTAACTTTTTGCCAGTTACACGTTGAACAACAAGTAGAAGCTTAAATTAAGGAAAACTGTCTGGAGATAATGATAGGCTTTTAAATTTTTGAAAATGATGATTTTTTACTGAGAAACAATCGATTGTTTGTAAAGTGCCGAAATTAAATGCACATATTTAATTTGGGCAATTTTCCATTTTTTTAAAAACTGATTTAATTAAATAAAAAAATACTTTCGTACAGTGAAACTTTTGTGACGCAACGCAGTATTGTGAAAGCTTCAAAATGAGCTATCAAACATGAAAATCGGGCCATACAGTAAAAAGTTACATCGGAAAAACAAAAAATTGCCGAAATTAAATGCACTACCCTATTTATATTCACCTTGCACTGGAACTTGGTTTATACATGAAGTATGCAATATACATAAGCGTCACCATAATGGATAATTACCGTATCTCCTACTTTGCTTTCGTAGTATGCAGATCAACGGATCGAAAGCGCCCGAAATTTCTATCGGTTGATCTGCATACTATGAAAGATAAGTAGGACATACGGTAATTATTCATCATGGTGACGCTTATGTATATTGCATACTTTATGTATAAACTGAGTTCCAGTGCAAGGTGCCCATATAGTATTATATATTTTTGATAATAATAAATATTATAATATTTCCGCTCTCCCTTGCTGCCACCTACCTGCTTTTTCTTTCAAGGCAGATTTTTCTACCTTGACTCAGTTGAAGGCAAGTTGGGAGCGTTGCTTTTATCGAGCTATATAATGGGTTTACTTTTCGTCTACTTAATAATACTAAACCGTACAAATCTAAATAACAGGAAATTTTATGAAAATAAAAAATGACAGTTTTGTTTGAGTATATAAATGAGAAAAATAAGAACATATAACAAATACGAACTTTGGGTTTAATATCTGTTTTTGTCTTTTGGTTTTTGATTACAATTAATAGGTTATCTTTGTTTATCTAATGAACGCGTGCTGTGGAAATAAAAAAAGCATGCTTTATAAATTTACTTTACGCAAGAACTTAACAAAATAAAAAATCCGCCGTCTACTTTAGGATTTTAGATTAATAATTTTGTTTTAATTTAAAACGGTTTGAATCTGCAATAAGTACCAACTGGCACTAATATTTTAATGATTAAAAATGTTTTGAGTGAATGAATATTTTAAACATAAACAATTAAAAAAAGATATATATCATTAAAAGTGTCCTACAAAATCGTTTTGGCGAGTTTGACTGCATTATTCATAATAAAAATAATGTTTTTTTTCATTTGATATTGACATTGTAAATAATTGTAAAAATATCCTGTAAAGAATACAAATGCGCGTCATGAAATACAACGTTACAAACAAGGATATAACCCCAAATTAAACTGATTTGATATAATCTAAAACAACGTAAATTTTGTAAAAAAAAACCCTAAGTTTGGAGTAGATATTTTTGAAATATCAGTTATTTGAGTCGAAGTACCAGAAAGTGGCAGGATGCTTGTTTTGTGTTCTGAAGCTTGCAAGATTCAGTTTCAGAGAAGACACAAGTTAGTTAGTTTTTTCCACCTAGATTAACACTAGGTTTTTAAAATTTTTGGGTTTAAATATATAATACGACCAAGATACGAACAACCAGATTTTTGCCTGCGCAGCATTTGTGCTGCACCTGGTGAATTCTAGGATGTTTTTTGCTTGCATTATTCAACTTCATCGGGTGTAACCCAGAATGCCTTTTTTATAATTATAAAAAGTTTACCATACTGTTCAATTGCATACGTATTGATGTAAAGATTGTTAATGTATAAGGGTTATATGTTTAATTTAAAAATTTTGTTTTATATGGTTATTTATTTGTGCAAGTTTTCAAGTAAAAAGTTATATAACTGAGTAAGAGCCGGTGTGATTAGCAACACCGTAGTGTCTTATACTTTTGCCTGAAACGCCAGAGTTTGTAGGTATATTATGTAATATTTTTATTGTTATTTTAGTTTTACAGTAGTAAATTTTTTATCGTGTTTGCTTGAAATATATATGTCTTATTATTATTGTATATAAGATTTGAGCCACACTTATTTTGTATGCCTTGTTTGCTGTATATAATTTTATATTTTTTTTATCCAGTAAATTAAGTTTGTTCTATAAATAATCAGCTCACTGAATTAAATTGAATTTTATTTTGTTAAAATAAGAGGAAACGCATATAAGCTAGTTAAAACTGCACTTGAAATTGCATGTACCTTTTATATAAACGATACCAACAAAAAATAAAAATAAAATAAGAGATAAACGCGATTGACAAATGAAACCCACAACCTGACTGCACTAACATACCCAGAAGTGAGACAGTTTAGTCTAAACCATGTCAACCACACCCACAAAATGATTCCGGACTCACCGCAAGCGTGATGGACAAAACCAAAACCAAACCATCCCACTCCGAGGTTAAAACCGAAACCAAGTCTTAAGAAAAATTTTGCAGATGTCAAACACCTAAACACAAAACATTAGTATTAATATAATACAATATGTATACTAAAAATTATATAACGTGGTAATACAAATTATTCTCTAAAAAGCTATTTAAAAATTTTTTTCACGCATGTTTTTAAAAAACCTGTGCTTGTTTTGATCACAAATCATGGTAGGAATGTCATTCCATAGCCGCACAGATTGTTTTAGAGCGGATTGTCTCACTTGTGCATTTGAAAAGAAACTTGTGGTGGCAAAAAACAGTAAAAATCTTCATTCAAAAACTTTTTACACACGTTCAATTTTATCAGTCTCTTTTTGCAATCAGAAGACCAAACATATAAAATTCAAATTTTAATAGATCCGAAATGAAAAATTTGAATGCCTTAAAAACGTTTTTACATTTTTTTGATTTAAAACCTCAAACCTTTAAATAAAAAGCCTTTTTGTTATTGTTTGCCGTAAAATGTGCAAAATTTATTTTTGGTTTAAATCCTGAATTATTATGCAAATTACTATGATCAAAACTTCTTTTCGGTTTTTGTGTCCTTTAGTGTGTCCATAGGAATTTTTTTTTATTTTAACACATTTAGCTGCAATTTAAGCTGGATAAATATGAGATAACTTGAAACTAAAAAGGAAAAACTTCAATACGCAATGGGGAATCCGGAGCCGAAAGCCGCTATAACATACACTTAAACATAAAAATGACGCCTAAACCATTTTTTATTTAAGATTTTTTATTTAAAAAACAGCATTTTACAATAATACAAATAAAAAAATACAAAACAAAATATCAATTTTGTATTTAGGTCTTAGAATTCCAAATTTTCAAAATCCCAAAATTTTTGGCCGGCTCCATGTTCCCCATTTTCGGTTTTTAAGATCCCGTATCTTAGTTGTTCCTAAGCTTCATATTAAACACCTTGTTTTTTTAGCGAGTTTTTTTTTGTTTTTTTTAGCAACCTTACTTCTGATATAGTAATTTTTGTGATGGAAGACAGATTTTTGTTAAAATACACCGTTAATCAATAACAACCCTATCGTTTCTTCAGCAGACGAAAAAGCGTTAATTGCGGTAAAAGTCTTTGATAATTTCCGTAATTTAACTCACACCAGGTTAGGCATCTGAAAAAAAATTGCAGCTCTTTTCTCTGCCGGTATCTTGTAAAATCTCGTGTCTAGCCGACAATTGTACTGT
Organism: Microlaimidae sp. YZB2_3; assembly: GCA_030248175.1. Classification (NCBI taxonomy): domain Eukaryota; kingdom Metazoa; phylum Nematoda; class Chromadorea; order Desmodorida; family Microlaimidae; species Microlaimidae sp. YZB2_3. The sequence continues at coordinate 31,440 of JASAMX010012898.1, forward strand.
TTCAATTTGCCATGAGGTTTTATTTGATTTTGGGCGTACAGATTTGTACCGTTTTTTCCACCTACATCAAACACTGTTATCTTGTATTCTCGCCGCGCCGTTAAAACCCACCTGTATTAACGTCTGCGGCTAATCATACAAGTGTTGTTTTGTGAGTGTAAGTCTATTTGTGCATAGTTTTTTTAAACCTTTTTTCACTCCTTGCTCCCGTAAGGTTTTTTTTGTGACAAAATAAGCTTTTTTTTGTGAAAAATGTAAAATGGTTCAGGCCAGATATTCTAGGAATGTAGTTTTTTAAAGTTTTGAATATTTTTTTACGGGGATTTATCTAGGATATTTTTGAATTTTTTCCAACGGTTTTTTGCTTTTACGATTTGTTTAAGGTTTAAAGTTTGTTTTTAAAATCGTTTATTATTACGCCTTTTTGTTTATATCTGAAAATCCTTCCATCTAAAAGAAAGACCATTGCGCGCAAATGTTTAATATTTTTTTATGTTTCTGGCTCATTTTTTGCTCGGTGTAGGTGTTATTGAATTGATAGGTGTATTTTTTGCACTTTTTATATACTTCCCCTTATTTTTTCAAGTTAAGCTTATAAGCTCCTAATCTCCAGACGACGTTGTTTCTCGGTGGCGTACCACGCATTTGCCAATGTGTTTTATATTTTTAATTTTGTTTATATAGTTTTTTTTGAACAAAGTGTTCTAATAACTAGATTTACTCTTCTGAAAATGAAATAGTTTAATGGTGTGTTATTGGGCACATTGGGTTATATTACTATATAAAATGAAAATTGGAAAATAAATAATATATATCCAAAATTATTTAACAGAAAAATATCTTAAAATCACAAAAATAAAAAAAATAAAACTTTGAATTAATTCATTTATAAACTATTTAAGAAAACTGTTAAACAATGTATAAGCCTTTAGACTAATGATGTTCCACTGCTTTTTTAAGGTTTATAGCTCCGCAGCTTCGCCATTTTTGCACTAATGAATAGCTAAAGAACAATGACAAAGATTATTTTGTCAAATTTTTTTGTAAACTAAATTTTTTATTAAAACTTAATTACAGCGATAAAAATAGTTTTAAAAATGCAAATAGAGTAATCTTAAGCGTATTCAAGTTAAAATAAGCGTCAAATCGCTCTGAAGCTTATTCGGTTTTAAATGACGGAAACTACGGAGCATGAAATTGGAGGGTAAGGACATCACTATTTTAGACGCGTTGAATTCTGCGTTTTAAGTTTTTTAAGTTAAAGATTTGTGTATTAACTGGAGTGATGTCCGTGTCAGCCATACGGCTGACATATATAATTTCCATGTATATTTACGCTTGTTTTTGATTTGGAAATTTTTACCAGCAGAGCACCCCGAACAACTAATCCAGACTGTATGTTGTCAAAAACAAACTGTAAATCATGTAGTTGTTTATGTTCTAAAGTGATTTTTTCCCCAAAAATGTTGTTTTAATTTGAAATCCCCAACATAATTGTTGCTTTCTATATACTGATATCTCGTACCAATAAATTTAAGCCAGTTGAAGACGAAAAAATGTTTTATTTAACAAGCCCCTTGGTAAACGTTGGTTGTACAGTAAAAAGAAATTCGTGTTCATTGTTCCAGCAAAAACTATTATATTTTGGCTCTCAATGGACTAATGTTTGTTTTAATCTAGTTGAGAGACAAAAAAATTTTCAAGCGACAAAATCCAAAAGCTCCTTTAGTGAAAATGTGCTATCCAAGATAATGATTAATGATGTTTCTACCATAGGTGGGCAGCCTCTCGGATTTTTGGAAGGGGGGTATACCCGACCCCCGAAATTTGGGGGGGGGTGTCCCAGAATTTTTTTTGGGATATACCTCAAATACTCCATTTTTAGCGTTTTTAGTACTGGGACCCCCCCCCCTCAAATTTTAGGGGCGTGTCGGCTATAATTGGGATTTTGAGAGAGGGGGTATAACCCACCCCTGTCCACCTATGGTTTCTACCCCGTCCCAATATCTTGCTTCGAAGCTCCGGTTCCAAAGCGTAGGAGGCTCCGGAGCTCCGCCCTTTAAATGAGCGATTTTAAGCGTATTTAACCTTAGTATAGTTCTACGTTATTCTATTTGTATATTTAGGACTTTTTTATTGTTTTTAATAAGTTTTGAAAAAAACTAGTTTTTTGCGCGAGTAATGCCCAGTGAGCGAGCAAATTGAAATGGTTAAACCGGTACGGTGGCAATATGCATATTTTTGTCACGGATACAGTGTATTATATAGGATATATCATGTTGCAAAAATTTGCATATTGTTATCGTACAGCTTTAACCATTTCAATTTGCTCGCTCACTGGGCACTATTCGCGCACAAAAATTATGTATGACGGAAGTAAAACCTACTTCATGGGAAGAGCTCACCCCTGTAAGGTTTATGACGACATTTGTCATACCGATACAACCACCATGAGACGAAGGTTTTACCTTGTTGTACGAAGATTTCACGATTGTAACGGTGGAAAAGGCCTTTACGGAAATGGGTTAAGGTCTCCCCGGACACACTCGTAAGATATTCTTTGGGTTTTGTAATGATACATTCACTTTTATGAGTGGCGCACTGGCAGAACGCTCGTTAGCGTACTGAATGAAGCTTGCAAGATCGAGTCCCAGTGGAAACACGAAAGTGTTATCATATTGATATTGTTTTTATGCGTATTAGTGGTGGGCAGTTCCGGTTTCGGATGTTCCGGGTAAAATTTAGAATTCCGGCTCCGGTTCCTGTTCCAGATTGTTAAAAAATCTCAATTCCGGTTCCGGTTCCGGTATTCCGGGGGTTTGGCAGTTTAATAGGCAGTTCCGGTTCCGGGTTCCGAATATTCTGGGCAAAATTTGAAATTCAGGTTTCGGTTCCTGTTCTGGATTTTTGGAAAATCTCAATTCCGGTTCGGGTTCCTGTATTCGGGGTTCTGTATTGGGCTCATCACTAATGTGAATTGTT
>JASAMX010012899.1:0-19055 GCA_030248175.1 Microlaimidae sp. YZB2_3
TTAAGTCAGATTAAAACTTTTCTTGATTACATTCAAAGAATTGACAGTTACCTCAGACGGGATCATCTCGTCTTCACAAAACTTTTTTAAATTCATTTTGTAAACGTGCTTTTCAAACGACGAGTTTTTTCGGTTTTTGGCTTGGTTACAATCTTTAAAAAGAAAAACCGTTTTGTTGAGTGTGCGGAAATTTCATCTTCTGTATTACGTCGTTTAACATCTCGTCTTCGGAAAGCTTATCTTTTAAACATCTTGTCTTCTAAAAAGTCGTCTATGTATGCGATTTTGTAAACGCATTTTCAAAAAACCAAATTGCTGCCCAAACGATGAAGTTTTGCTTAAAGGTGCGGTACGGAGTCAAACTTTTTGTCTTCTATTTTGATAATTTTTTGTGAAAATCTTACCCATGCCCCCAATAAGCCAGAAAAATTTTTTCAACAAAATATCTCCAGTGTTTTAGGACTTATGATTCCCTGAAAATGGCATTTTTCGACAATTCTGTACGTGAAAGATTGCTCAATAAGTATAACGATTTACATTACAAATTATGCACTCAAAGAAAGCCGCTACTTTGTACTTTAATTTTATACCTTGATCGTTCGTTAAGCTTGGTGCTGTATTTGTCGAAATATTGCGTTTCCCGTACAAAAAACCGGCGATTTTTCGTTAAAAACACCAAACGTCGGCAGTGATTTTGTGAAGTTTGTCCAACCTTTCTTGCCTTTACTTCGAGTTTTTAGCAAAAAAATCGAGTGTTTTTCGAGTGTACGAGAAACGCAATATCTCGACAAATACTGCACCAATTTTAATGATCAAGGTATCAAATTAAAGTAGAAAGTAGCCGGTTTCTTTGAGTGCATAAGTTGTAACTTAAATTGTTATACCCATTGAGCAATTTTTCACGTAAGGAAAATTATAAAAAAAGCCATTTTTGAGGGGGGGTCATAATAACTCCTGAACCACTGGAGATATCTTGTTGAAAAAATTTTTGTGGGCTATTGGGAGCATGTGTAAACTTTTCACAAAAAATTATTAAAATCGAAGACAAAAAGTTTGACTCCGCACCGCACCTTTAATTTTTATGTTTCGTTTAGGGCAGGAAAAAATAAGATTTTTGCTTTTAATTTAAAAAGAACTATTAAATATAATTTTACTACAAGAAAGTTTTGCTTCATTTATAGATTTCGCTTAGGCTTAGGTTTTCAGTTTTTTCTAGGATATTTAATAAAAGTTTATCACTGTAATATTAACTTATTTTTATCCGTGCAACGCTTTGAAACAATATTTTAAAAACCTCTCTTTTCCCGAAAGAGGAGCGCAATTTTGACCATTCTTTGCCATTAAAAAATTAAAGTCACCAAGTAAAAAAAAAACACAAAATGACGAAGAATTTTAAAATAATTTATTAAAAAGCATTAGATTCGGTTCGGTTATTACCAAAAATATATAACATAATAATAAAGGAAAAATATGTGACTTCATATATTTTTTAGACACATTGATTGCTCTTATTAGGGCGCGCCCTAATAAGATCGTGCTTTTATTAGGGTACTCGGATGTGCTAATTAGGGCCCTGTTTCTAAAAGGGGCCCTTATTAGGGCGTGTAATAGCTCTTATTAGGGCGCGCTCTAATAAAAGCGCGCTCTAATTAGGGCGCGCTCTACTAAGAGCGCGCTCTAATTTGGGCGCGCCCTTATTAAGGCCATATTGCCCTAATAAGGGCGTGCTCTCTTATTAGAGCACTTATAGATTTTCAAAGAAAAAAGATTATTTATAAGTTTGTTTTATGCGACTATTATCGTAGCTCCTGTGATGGCTCAGTGGTCGTGATTCGGCCTACCACTGAACAAGTGACGGGTTCGAATCCCACCAACGGTGGTTTTTATTACTTTTTTCCTTTGCAAAAAATCGTCCGTTCTTTTATTTTTCGTTTTATTATTTTTCTTTTAATTTAACATAAGTAGCCCATCAAAATATAGTCGTTTATTTGTGTTATTGTTTTTTGGAATTTATACTTGCATTTGGTACAGCATAACAATTGAGTAATTTAGCTTTCCAATTTATTTTTTGTTTAAACCGAAAAGGTATGAAAAGTTTTTATTTTATTGAAAATTATGGCATGACCCTAAATAATTGGGACCCTCGTAGTAAACTCTATTTTCTTTTAAAAAAACAGCTGTTCCGTGGTCCCTTACATTTTTTTCTTTAAAATTAAGAGTATTCGCATTTTATTTAATAAACAAGTAAACCTTTTAATTAAAAAAGGGAGTATATGGTAGATATATTTATTCATTTTCACAAAACTTACACTAAAAAATTGTTTTAAATTTTTCGTTATTATTTAGCTCATATTTCAACAGGATTAACATTTAAAAACTTTTAGGTTAGTTTTCTATTGTTATGGGGCCGGTTTCATAAAAATCCCTTAGTAAAGTGAAAAAAAATCCCTTCCCTTACATTTTCCCTTAAATACAGTAATCTCCCTAGGTTAAGTTTTTCTTTAAGTCGGTTGCACGTAAGCGATTTCCCTTAACCTTAACTTAGGGCGTACGTACTACAACTTAAGGGAATTTTTGTTAACATTTAAAATTAAATATTGTTGCAAAAACAAGTTAAAACACATAAATATGCAAACATTTTTATTAAAACAGTATAAAATAAATGAATTTTATACTAAATTACTTTATTTCATCAAATAATTTTAAATAGACTACTTATTTTTTTTTTATTCGGAATTAAATGTTTTGTCGCGGATAAAAATAAGTTAATATTAAAGTGATAAACTTTTATTAAATATCTTAGAAAAAATGAAAACCCAAGCCTAGCCCGCTTTTATTAGGGCACTCGGAGGCGGATCCACTAAACGCGTGCTGACTAGGTGCTATTTTAGCCCGTTGTTTAAAACTTTTTTAATGTTTTAATTTCTGGGTTTTTTCTCAAAAAATCTAACAGAATTTTTTGTTTACATGGCACAAACTGATATTTTATTAATTTTATAGATATTTGATGTATTCACGATTTTACCAAGTCATTGCGGTGTTAACGGGGCCATGCGAAACTCAGGACGGTAAAAAAATAAATGAATTAAAAAAAATTAAAAAAAGGGAATTTAGAAAAAAAATTCTTTAAATAAATAAATTTAAAACAAATACTGCAAAACAAGTTTGTAATTAATGTTTTGCTTATAAAACTAGTCATAACTCACGAACCCATAAAGCAATTAAGTAAACTATCATTGAACTCGTCAAAAACTGTAATATTTAATGGTGTATTTAGTTTTAACTATATTCCAAGATTTTTTATTTGATTAATAAGTTAAAACTTTCTAATAATTTACACAATAGTTCATCACAAATTATTTTGATATTATTGTTTTTTAAAGAAAATTACGAATATAATGATACTTGAACCTTACAAATTAATTGATTATTTAAAGAGTTATGACTATTTGTATATAGCGCTAATGCTAAAGTCGACCAAATAATAACCGCATTTTTTATTGTTAAAATTATATTACTAATATAATAAAAAAATTAACACTTAAATTTTGACTTTTGCTATTTTATATAATCTCAGAGCAAAATTTTTTTGTTTTAGCTGATGAAATTTGTGGTTTAGTGCTGAAGTTGCTCAGAGTTAACTTTAAAATATATAAATGAAACTCAGCACTCGAAGTCAAAATTTAACACTTCTTACAAAAAAATTACTCTTCAAATTGTCTAAAAAATCCAGGGTTAAAACTTAACTGCATATTAACCAAAAAAAACTTTAAATGTACAAACTAAAATAAAAGAATCCTGTTGTTTTTTGTTAACTTTAACTTTAGCACTATATAAAATATATCGTAACTTTAGAAATCATAAATTAAATTTTACAATTTAACTATTATTTTATTTGTTATATTCTTTAGAGAAAAGTAGTATCAAAATAATTTTTGATGAACCTATGTGTGAATTATTAGAAAGTTTTAACTTATTAATCAAATCAAAAATTTCGAAATAGTTAAAACTAAATACACCATTAGATTTTAAAGTATATGACGAGTAAAATGATAGTTTAATTTTTACAATTGCTTAATAATTTCATGAGTTATGACCAGTTTTATAAGCAAAACATTAATTACAAACTTGTTTTGCAATATTTGTTTTCAATTTATTTAAAATTTTTTTTTTAATTTCCGTTTTTTAATTTTTTTAAATTTATTTATTTTTTAACCGTTCATGTGTTAAGTTTCGCATGGCCCCGTGAACACCGCAATGACTTGGTAAAATCGTGAATATACAAACTATTAAAGCAATAACCCCTAGTTACGGGTTAGCAAAACTCCTAACTACGGTTTAAGGCTTTATTAAATTTTATTTTAAACAAATATGCATAAAACTCTTTAATATTAATTATTCTATCTAAAAAAAGAGTCCCATAAGTTTTCTCAAGAAAAAGCCTGAAATTAAAACATTAACAAGAGTTTTAAACAACGTGCTAAGATAGCACCTAGTCAGCTTGCGTTTAGTGGACCCGCCCCGGATGTGCTAATTAGCGCCCTGTTTCTGAAGGGCTGGCCCTTATTAGGGCGTGTAGTAGCTCTTATTAAAGCGCGCTCTTATTAGGGTTATATGGCCCTAATAAATGTTTTCTTGAGGAATGACTACTTATTTTACCTATGAAGTAATATTATTTTCAAGTTTATTTTTTTTTAATCCCGCACAACTATTTTTCAATTTACTTTAAAAAATGATGTATAAATGGAACAGGAATAAAATAAATAATCATACAGAGAGCTTTTTTATACAATTCTCATACCACTTATCATTTTGACCGATGCAAAATTATGAAACATTTTTATACCCTTAATTCGAACACTTTTAAACGTCATTTTTGCAGTTATTTTTGACATATTTTATTCATCCGCAAACTTTAGTTAGTTATAAATCTATTTACGCCAAAAAAAGGTCTAATTAATTTGGCATGTGCAATTTTTTTTCTTTTAGAATTTTAGTAAAGCAAGAAAAAAATTTAGTAAAGCTGTAAAATAAACTATGCTTTAACATAACGGGTCTGGAAAACTTAAAAATATCTACAGCTAAAGTTAAAATTGAAGTCGAAAATAAATATACAGCAGTATTCCTAAAACTTTCGAACCGCCAGTCCTTTTAGGGCTGAGACTGTTTTTCACGTAGACAGGTATATGATTTCTGTCTCAGTCCAATTTGGTCCCTGAAAAAATGGACTCGACCCGTTTTATTTTGCATTAACGCTTACAAAATTGCTACTATGTTTTTGCTTTACGTTTAACTGCTTTTTAAAAATTGAAGCTGTATTTTTTGTTTTTTAGATGCATATGCTCGCTGTATTGTTGCGTACAACAAATATTTTATTAGAGGCTTTTAAATTTTTTTCCATTATTTTTCGTTTTCTCGTCAACTAAAAATTTCTGTGGTCGACCACTTTTCCTATTTGGCCACTTTTTCTAATCAGTTACTTTTCGATCGGCCAATTTTCCGTCGGCCAAATGTGGGCCACTTTTTCGGAGACGGTTTAACCGGTACTCTACATGCCCCTGTGCTATGCGTTCTAGAACTGTTCGGAACAGTTCTAGAACTGTTCGGAACAGTTCTAGAACCTGTTCCGAACAGTTCTAGAACAGTTCTAGGACAGATTTGCAGTTCTCAAAATCAAAAAATAAATAAAACTCCGTAAATGATATTTAAACACATAAAACAACGGAAATACACAATAAAATCACGTGATAAGTGTTGGAAAATGTTTCGGTGACTTTTATAATGCACCAAAGTACAACTTCGGCATTTTCAAATGCCGAATTTCTCACAAATTTGGGCAAACTGGAAAGTACACCGACATTGTTCTGAACAGTTCTGAACAGTTCGACACTGTTCTGAACAGTTCTGAACAGTTCTGAACAGTTCTGAACAGTTCGACACTGTTCTGAACAGTTCTGACACTGTTCTGAACAGAACTGTTCCGAACAGTTCTAAAACTGTTCGGAACAGTTCTAGAACCTGTTCCGAACAGTTCTAGAACTGGACCGGTTGAGTACGGGTTAAACACAAAATCCATTGCTTAGTAGTTCAGGAATTCATACAGGGACTAAATTGATAATGGACCAAACAAAAAAACAAAACAGAAATCGAACGAAACGAAATAATTAAAAAGAAAACAAAAACAAATAGTCAATCAATCCATAAAGAAAAATTAATTTCGATATTCTTTGGTAACACACCATTAAATGCAAAAGGTACAAGTTCCATACGTGTACCAAAATTTGTTTTGACCGATTTAAAAGTAATTACAAATTGTAAAACATCTTTGGCCTGAATCAAACACGTGGGGTGTCCGGAAATTTCGTCTTCTACATCTCGTCTTCGGAAAACTCGTCTTTTGGATGCGATTTTGTAAACGGACTTTTAAAAATGCGAGTTTCAACCCCAATGATAAAATAAACTTTGATTTTTGGGTTTTTCTTAGGCCTAGGAAAAAAAAATAAGGTTTTTACTCTTCAGTTCAAAAAGCATCATTAAATACAAATTTACCATAATAAAGTTTTGCTTGATTTTTCGGTTTTGCTTAGGCTTAGGTTCTCAGTTTTTTAAATAAATCATTTATTAAAAGTTTATCATGATAAAAATTTTGCTTGATTTTTGGCTTCTGCTTAGGCTTAGGTAAAAAAAGTTTTCAATGCATTGTTTTAGTCAAAAAATAGGAGAAACTTGTTTTTTGAAAATTGCGTTTACAAAATCGCATCCAAAAGACGAGTTATCCGAAAACGAGATGTTTAAAAGACGAGTTTTCCGAAGACGAGATGTAAAAGACGAGATGTTGAAAGACGAGATATAGAAGACGAAATTTCCGGGAACCAACACGTAGACCTCATTGTTGTGTTTTTTTTCAAGTTCATCCTTCTAAAAAAGTTATAAGCCAATTTGTACCCTTAAATTGCCCGTTTTTGGCATGTACACCATACAGTTTATGTTATTAAGAATTTTTTTATTGTATTTCAATATTATTTCAATATTAATTTTATGGCATTCTTGAAGAACAACCCACTTTAGAGATCAGCGGAAAGACATTACAAGATGGACTACTTTAAACGTGGACGAACTACTAGTTTAAAACCGTTATTTTTCAGAAAAAAACCCATTGAATTAAAATGGTTTTTTAATAAACCTTAGATTAGAATAGTGATAAATTTAAAAAAATATCATAATAAAAATCATAAACAACCTTAATCCTAGACTATAGAATTTAGTTTTCCTAAGCAACCTAAACAAAACTTCAAAATCAAACAAAACATTAAATTTAGCTTGATTTTAAGGTTTTGCTTAGGTTGCTTAGGGAAATTAAGGTCTAAATTCCACGACAAATGTTACTTATGAGTTTTATCACGATAATTTACTTGAAAAATAACGGTTGTAAACAATCCATTTTTCCGGTGACCACTTCAGTGGGTTATACTTGAAGAATGCCAATTTTATTAATTGTATTAAATTGTATTTCATATTGGCGGCAATTAAGTCGCAGATTGATGTTGTTGATGAAAAAAAAAAAAAACAAAAAAAGAGAAAAAAAAAGAAAGAAAGAAATGATAAAAACAGTAGAATTAAACTATGCGTAGACTATGCTTACCTTATTTTCGCTTTTTTGGCCTTTTTTTCCCTTTTCTCTTTTTTATCTTTTTTTCTACTTTTTTTCTTTATCCCATGCTTGCCCCCTGTTTTATCACCACCCGTTTCAAAAAAGTTGCCCCCCAGTGCCCTCCGTTTTGGAATTGCCTCCTCAATAAAACCCCGGAGGGGGGGGGAAGGGGCAGTGCACAGGTCTGCCGTCAGAACCGTATCCAAGATTTCATTTTACAGGGGGGATATACTTAAATGTTAAAGGAAAAAATACGTGCCCTGAGGGGGTCTGCAGGGCTGTAGCCAGGGGTGTAGGGAGGGCACATTTTGAGTACCCCATTAAAGGCGGCTGGTCAGGGAGTTTGGGGGCGGCGGAGCCCCTCCTCCCCAACTAAGGGGGGTCTGGGGGCGTCAGCCTCACAGAAAATTTTTTTGAAAGCATATCAAAACTACTATTGGAAAGCTTTTTAAAAATTTTAAATGCAATAATTTAACGGGGGGAATTAACCCTCTTGGCTGGAATAGAACCCTCCAGTAGGGTTAAGAAGAGGCAAAGCCTTTTGTCAAGGGGTCGGTCAGAAGAGGGCAGAATGCCCTGTCAAATTTTTTTTTTATTTCAGGCAGCTAAACAACTGGAAAAATTTATTTAATTACAAAATATTAAAAAATGTAAGGTGTAAAATTAAAGAAAATTTTGATACATTAATTTATAGATCGTTTATCCATTTATTAAAGCATGATTTTATCACCCTAAATTGCAAATAACTATGTATTTTTTAAATCTGTAAAATCGTTGATAAAAGTTTAATTTAATATTTATTGTAGTTTTTTAAACATATATAATATGCTTTACTATTGAAACCCACAGGCCATTAAAACTTTCTGTGTAGCGGGAACATTTTGGTTTTTGACTGTTTATATACTTTTAGAATGCACCAGGTATGTTTCTTTATAGTAAAAAACTAATATTAATTTTTTTTCTTTTCTAAAATTAAAAAAAAACACAAAACAATGTAGTCTCCCTTACAAAAAAAAATTGGCTTTGCTGTATTTGGAGGCTGCTTCCATCTTAAGCACGCCATTACTAGCAGCAGCAGGTCTATGGTAATTGTAAATAACAGTTAAGAAATTAAATGCAATTAATTAACATTTTTTAACTAGATGTATGTAGTAATATTATATATGAAGAACAGGACTTTTTGCTACAAATGTTATCATTAATTCACCAATTGAGTAAAATCTAGAAATTCAAATATAACAGACCTGTGCACTGCCCCCGGGGCCCCCCCGGGGGGAAATTCAAACGGGGGGGGGGGCATTCCACGGGGGTGCACTTTTTGGGGGGGGCAATTTTTGAAACGGGGGCAGAGAGGGGGAAAGAAAAAGAGAGAGAAAAGGAGAAAAAAAAGAAGGGAAAAGGGGAAAAAAAGGGACAAAAAAGCGGAAATAAGGTAAAAATAGGTCTAAAATGGCTTAAAATACATTGAAATAGGCTAAAAACTGCAAAAAATTCGCGATGATGGCGTCATCATAGGTCAAAAATGGCGTCATATTTTTAGGGTACTTTTTCATTTTTTGGCGGGGGGGGGGGGGGGCATAAAACGGGGGGGGGGGGCAAATCCCTCCAATAAAACGGGGGGGGGGGGGCATTTTCAGACCGTGCACAGGTCTGAATATACCTATTATATTTCAAAAATTTTCTACTTTGCAGATATTGTTCTTTATTAAATTAATGAAAAACAATGTCTGCGAAGCAGAAAATTTTTGATTTGTTTGAGGGGGGATATCAGGCCCTGTGCCAGGGGGGGGGCAGGGGGGCCATGGCCCCCCCCCTTTCTGGGTTTGCCGGGGTAAAAAATAAGGAAGATGAGGTAGGTCCAGGGGGGTGGGGGGAAGTAAAAACAAAGGAACTTCATTATGAACCCTGCTTCTCCCTACCTTCTTTCTTGGGGTATGCCAAAAGTGAATTCTGCCGACCTGGCTGCCTTGAATTCAATGTAAATAGGTATTTTTAAGCCCTAATTTTGATCATTTTTAATGCTAAATCAAAAAATTTCGCCTCCGGCGGCTGTTAATTAATGTATATATATATATATATATATATATATATATATATATATATATATATATATATATATATATATATATATATATATATATATATATATATATATATATATATATACATTAATTAACACAAAGGAATGAAAAGAAAGTGTAATGTTTCTAATCCCTCCTTCCACAGGATTTATAAAAACAAAGATGATATATAATAACTTTCCAATAGGTATACTCTAATTCTAACTTTAATTAATTTATGCTTTTATGATGAATTAAGATTGTATTAACTATTTATAACACAATATTTAAAAAATTGAGAGGAAGACTCTACAAAATGCCAAGCTTTTTTTGCAGTTTTTAGCCTATTTCAATTCAATTTAAGCCATTTTAGACCTATTTTTACCTTATTTTCGCTTTTTCCTTCTTTTTTCTCCCCTGCTTGCCCCTCCCCTCGTTTTAAAAAAAGTTGCCCCTGTGCCCCCCCAATAAAACCCCGGGACAGGTCTGCTCCTAACTAAAGTTTTCAGGTCAAAACTAGAATTTAAACAATGGAAAGCTTAAATATGCAACAAAAACGGCTTTTTGACCTAAAAATTGCGTTTTTTACCTATATTTCCTTCACAATTGAAAAATATAGATAAATTGCACTTCAGAAAAAAAAGCGATGGGTAAACGCAGACCTGTGCACGGTCTGAAAATGCTTCCCCCGTTTTATTGGAGGATTCGCCCCCCTGTTTTATTGCCCCCCCGCCAAAAAAATGAAAAAGTACCCTAAAAATACGACGCCATTTTTGACCTATGATGACGCCATCATCGCGAATTTTTTGCAGTTTTTAGCCTATTTCAATGTATTTTAAGCCATTTTAGACCTATTTTTACCTTATTTCCGCTTTTTTTGTCCTTTTTTTCCTTTTCCCTTCTTTTTTCTCTTTTTTTTCTCCTTTTTTTCTCTTTTATTTTTCTTTCCCCCCTGCTTGCCCCCCCCCAATTTAAAAAAGTTGGGCCCACACATTGCACTGCTCCCCCCACCCCGGGGGGTTTTATTGCTGGGTGGAGAGCAATTCCAATATGGGGGGGGGGGCGGCGGCGGGGGCACGGGGGGCAACTTTTTTGAAACAAAGGGGCAAGCAGGGGAGAAAGAAAAAAAAGGAGAAAAAAGAAAAGAAAAAGAAAAAAAAGGGACAAAAAACGAAATTAAGGTAAAAATATCTCTAAAATGGCTTAAAATGCATTGAAATAGGCTAAAAACTGCAAAAATTTCGCGATGATGGCGTTATTATAGGTCAAAAATGGCGCTATAATTTTTAGGTACTTTTTTTATTTTTGGATGGGGACAAATCCTCCGATTTTAACTCTCCCCTAATTTCGAGTTTAGTGTAACCCACCACTTGGTACCAACTTGCCCATGTATGTATGGTAACAACTACTTTCTTTGTACATATTAATGTTTGTGTAAATATATATTTAGTGAAATTTAAGTAAAAATAAGTCTACAATGGTTTAAAATGCATTAAAAAAGGCTAAAAACTGCAAAAAATTTTTGAGACGATGGCGTCATAATAGGGTAAAAATGGCGCCATAATTTTTAGATACTTTTTTATTTTCAAGTGGGGGAAATAAAGCGGGGACGGGGGGCACAGCCACAAATATTTCAGCAGGGGGCATTTCAAGACCGTGCACAAGTCTGTGTACCTGGTAGTTGCTAATAATAAAAGTAAAAATAAGCAATATAAAAATCTGCGAAGGTGAGATCAAAAATCAGCGGATGTGGATGTCAAAAATAGTGCAGATGTCCTTAGATATGGATGATATAATTAAATAGGCATATCCATAATCAGACCTGTGCACTGCCCCCCCCATTTGGATTATAATGAGGGGGGGCAATTCCAAAACGGGGGGCACTGAAGGGCAACTTTTTTGAAACGGGGGGGGGGGCAAGCAGGGGGGAAAGAAAAAAAAGAGAAAAAAGGAGAAAAAAATAAGGTAAAAATAGGTCTAGAATAGCGTAAATTGCATTGCTGCAATAGGCTAAAAACTGCAAAAATTTCACAATGATGGCGTCATAATAGGTAAAAAAAATGGCGTCATATAATTTTTGGGTACTTTTTCATTTTTCCGCGGGGGTGCAATAAAACGGGGGGGGGGCAAATCCTCCAATTAAGCGGGGGGCATTTTCAAATCGTGCACAGGTCTGCATAATTTTTATCCTTACTTTTCTTCTGAAACCGTCAAATTTTAGCAGGGAATCGGGTTTTTAAGGTCTCTCCGGACAGTTTTTATTGCAAAGCGTTCAGTAGTAAACCAATTGCAATAAAGAGCAAAAATTGCCCATTTTTATTTACACACAATTTATTTTTGAATTATTATACTTTTGAGTATTATAATATTTTAAGATATTCAAATAACCCCCCCAAATTCTGAGAAGTGGGGTTTAACCCCCCCCCCCACTCAGAAGTGGGGGGGGGGGAGAAAAAGTTAACCCCCCCAATTTTGGAAAAATGAAGAAAAAAAATGTCTTTAAAATGACTTCTAACTGCCTCCAAACTTAAGTTTTAAGGTCAAAATGAATGTTTTAAGCAATAAAAAGCTCAAAAATGCAATAAAAAGGGCTTTTTGACCTAAAATTAATTTTTTTAACCTATTTTTCCTTCAAAATCGAAAAACGATATGGGTAAAATGCACTCCAGAAAAAAAACGATATGGGTATTTTGCGTTTCTCGGATTTTAACCCCCCCTAATTTGGGGTTTAACCCCCCCCCACTCTGGACCAACTTGCCCATGTATGGGTTGGGGAGGGGGGTTATACCGTCCGAAAATCCCAATTATAACCGACACCCCTTAAAATTTGGGGGTACCCTGGACACCCCCCTAAAATTTGGGGGTCCCAGTACTAAAACGCTAAAAATGGGGTATTTGAGGTATACCCCAAAAATTTTTTTGGGCACCCCCCAAATTTCGGGGGTCGAGTATACCCCCCAAAATCCAGGAGGCTGCCCACCTATGATCCGTCCGACTATAAGTGGGCAACCTCTCAGAATTTGGGGAGTATAGGCGACCCCCAAACTTTGAGAAGGGGGGGGGGTAAAATGTCCCAAAAAATTTTTTGGTGGTATACTTCAAATACCCTATTTTTAGCGTTTTTAGTACTGAGATCCCAAATTTTGGTGTGAAGTGTTTAAGCTATTCTCATACATGAGCATATGGGGGGGGTAGAAGGGATCCACGGTCCACCCCCCCCCTAGCCTCAAAATTTCGGACCCCCCTCAGACCTGTGCACGGTCTGGAAATGCCCCCCCCCCGTTTTATTGGAGGATTTGCCCCCCCTCGTTTTATTGTCCCCCCCCCGCCAAAAAATGAAAAAAAGTACCCTAAAATTTTCACGCCATTTTTGACCTATTATGACGCCATCACCGTGAATTTTTTGGAATTTTTAGCCCATTTCAATGTATTTTAAGCCATTTTAGACCTATATTTACCTTATTTTCGCTTTTTTTGTCCCGTTTTTCCCCTTTCCCTTCTTTTTTCTCTTTTTTTCTTCTTTTTTTCCTTTTTTTTTCTTTCGCCCCTGCTTGCCCCCCCCTGTTTTATTGCCCCCTCCGTTTCAAAAAAGTTGCCTCCCCGTGCCCCCCATTTTGGAATTGCTCCCCCAATAAAACCTGGGGGCAGACAGAGCACAGGTCTGCCCCCTAGAAAAAATTCTAGGGCTCCCCCAAAAATTTTAAAATTTTGACACCCTACCCAAATACCCCTTCTGGAATTCTAAATCGACCCCCCTCTTCTTAGCCAAATTTTGGGTATCAATTTAGGTCAAAATTTACTGTCACAAACACGATTTTGTAGTAAAAACAGTATTTTTGTACTCTTTTTATACATAAATAACTTATTTTAGTACATAAAATTCTATATTAGTGCTAAAAAACTTAAATAAATGATTTAATGTGGCTTTGTTTGGAAACCAGAGCCCCTCTGTCTGACCCCCCTCTGGATTTTATAGACTAGTTTACCCAGTGGCGTGCCCAGGATTTCATTTCGGGGGGGTCTGGGGGGGTACATAGTAACTCTGAGGGGGGGTCTGGGGGGCGGCAGCCCCCCAGAAATGAGGGGTCTTGGGGGCGAGAGCCCCCCAGCGGGGTCAAGGGGCAGAGCCCCTTGTCAGGGGGGTCCGGGGGGCAGAATGTCCCCCGGGGGAGAAAATTTTTAATTTAAGGCGCCAGAGAACTGAGATAAAACTTTAATTTAAAAAAATTAAACTGAGATAAATTTTCAATTTAAACTACCCGCGAAGCGGGGAAAATTTGGTTTTTTTTACTATTAATATGCTTTTGGAAGGCATCAGGAAAGTTTCTGTATTAATATTTAAGAAAAAAAATTTTCTCCCCAAAATTCAAAAAACGTAAGGGTCCCCCCTTACAAAAAAATCCGGCTTTGCTTTTTTTGGGGGGGGGGGGCCACCGCCCCCCCGCCCCCCCCCTGGGCACGCCACTGAGTCTACCCCGGGTCGATACCCCCTAAAAAGCTAGAGGGGTTCAGTATAACCCCCCAACCTACCCTGCCCACCTATGGGGTGGACCACACCCAGCCCCCCCTTTCTCACCTATGGTTATCAGACCTGTGCATGGTCTGCAAATGTCCCCCCCGCTTTATTAGAAGAATTTTCCCCCTCCTTCGTTTTATTCCCCCACCCCCGCCCAAAAATGAAAAAGTACCCAAAAGGCTTTTCATCTATGCCCGGCCCTCACCACTTCTTCATTATTTTGCCAATGTTTGGGTTAAAGTTAACCACACCACATTTCGTTAGTGTGATCATTTATGAATTGTGTGTTCACCGATCGCGATCAGTATGAAATTTAACGGTGTAAAAAAGCATACCTACGCTCGTAAAGTCGAGTGCCTTAAAAAGCTTCTGGCTTTTTTATTCGCTTATCACTACATATAGCATATATAAATGCGTGTAAACTGACACAAAATCAATATAGACAGGCTTCTTATAATGTATATCAGCTTACCGCAGATTTTCTATGTTTGTCTTTTATTATCAAAATTGCTTCAAGGGCTTCCTATCTTTCATTTAATAATATCCTTTATAACCTCCGTGTGTTTTTGAAAATTTGTTTGCTTAGTGAATTTTTCTGAGCTTTCGACTTCCCTTCTAATATATTTTGTCATTTATTTTATGATTATTATATATTGCACCTGGAAATGTGCATTGAAAATTATTGTTTGTTTTGGAAGCTTAGTGCCATAATTTTATTTTAAATAACAAACAATATAAAGGTATAATATAGTTTCGTTAGAGAAAAGTAAATTCAATAAAACATCACCGGTCCGATACGATGTATTAATGTATGTATTAGTAATGTCCCCTAGAGCAGAACTCCGTTTTTCAAAGCTCTAGGCTTTCGTTTGGTTCTCGTGCTATTTTTGAAATTTTTAATAAATCTGTTTTTTGGACAGTAAGACAGGGTTAAAATCCTGTAGCTGGCCTACTTTAACAAAACAAATCAAAAACAATCAAGGGCGTAGCCTGGGGGGTTTTGAAGGTTGTAAACCCCCACTTTTGGGCTGGGGAAGGGAAAAATTGTGGGTCCTAAGAGAACAATTTTAAAATTTTCTTGCTTCGCTCCGCTCAGCGCTCGACATTTATTTGTACTTTTTTAGAACTTTTAAGTAATGTTTCTAATGAATTTTATAGACAATTTTTGAAAATTTTTTTAACTTGAAAAAACAATGCAACTAGAAGCAAAAAGAATCACTTAGCGCGAAGCGCAAAAATTTTTTACCCTTTTTAATGTCTTTTTTACGGTATTTTAAAAATTTGGAATACAACCCTCTACAACCCCCCCCTTTCGAAAAACTTGTATGGAATAATGGAGTACAACCCCCTCCTTCCGAAATCCTGGCTACGTCCCTGCCCTGATTATAATATGCGGCATTTTTTCTTTAATGTCTCATCGTGCCTAATCTAAGGAACCGGTATATCCAAGACAAGAAGATTGGGCAAATGGAAAAGTGAGGAAAAGGGCGAAATATTGAGACTGCGGCAGACAAACCTATATATCTCCAGACCTGTGCACTTCCCCCCCCCCCCCTCGAGGGTTTTATTGGGTGGGGGGCAATTCCAAAACGGGTGGAGCAAGTTTTTTGAAACGAGGGGGCAATAAAACGTGGGGGAAAGCAGGGGACAAAGAAAAAAGAGAAAAAAAAGAAGGGACAAGGGAAAAAGGAACAAAAAAAAGCGAAAGTAAGGTGAAAATAGGTCTAAAATGGCTTAAAATGAATTGAAATAGGCTAAAAACTGCAAAAAAATTCGCGATTATGGCGTCATTACAGGTTAAAAATGGCGCCATAATTTTTCATTTTTCGGCGCGGGGGGGAGCAAATCCTATCTTTTTTCAGACCCCAAAAATTCCCTAGCCCGACCTAACGTAGCCTGCCCTAAGGGGTATATTATATACCCCGGCCCGGGAACATAGGTAAACAAAACACGGTTCCGGCAACTAGGGGGGGTGGTTACCTAGGGTAAATCGCATTTTGAATTCTAGGAGGGGGTGCGGAAACCGGACCCTTTTTGAAATCTAGATGGGGCCCTGGAAATGCCCCCCTTTTATTGGAGGATTTGTCCCCGTTTTATTGCCCCCCCGCCCAAAAATGAAAAAGTACCCAAAAATTATGACGCCATTTTTGACCTATCATGACGCATCATCGCCAATTTTTTGCAGTTTTTGGCCTATTTCAATGTTTTTTGAGCCATTTTAAACCTATTTTTATTTAAATTTCCTTTTTTTGTCCCTGTTTTTCTTTTTCCCTTCTTTTTTCTCCTTTTTTTCTTTTCTCCCCTGCTTGCCCCGTTTTATTGCCCGCACCCCCGTTTCAAAAAAGTTACCCCCCCTTCCCCCCAATAAAACCCCGGGGGTCAGTGCACAAGTCTGGGGGTCTGGTGGGGTCCGGTGTCCAAAGCAAAACAAATTTAAACCATGATAACTTTATAGGTAATTGTTTTTTATAGAATAATACTACATTTTCTTGAATAAAAAGCAATATTCTGGTATAAAAAGGGTGTAAAAACAAAAAAAAATCATGAATATGTCTTAAAAACTCACGTTTTCGGAAGAAAATTTAGTATGAAAAAGTACCTAAAATTTTCCCGATGGTGGTTAAGATTTCTAATTATAGGGGGGGGGTCTGAGCAGGGGCATAGGTGTTTTGGGGGGGGGGGGCAGACGCAGAGGGGTCTACTCCCCTTAGAGCCAAAATTTCGGAACACCCCTAGAAAAATATAGGCTCCCTCCATACATGGACAAGTTGGTCCGGACTGGGGGGGGGGTTAAACCCCAAATTAGAAGGAGGTTAAAATCCGAGAAACGCAAAATACCAGTGGCGTGCCCAGGGGGAAGAGGCCGCCCCCCCCCCCCGAAATCCGGCGAAGCCGGATTTTTTCGTAAGGGGGGACCCTTACGTTTTTTGAATTTTGGGAGAAAAAATTTTTTTCTTAAATATTAATACAGAAACTTTCCTGATGCCTTCCAAAAGCATATTAATAGTCAAAAAACCAAATTTTCCCCGCTTCGCGGGTAGTTTAAATTGACAATTTATCTCAGTTTTTAAAATTTCAAATCGATTTTGCCGCTCAATAGTTAGGCATACATGTTAAAAAAAACTACTATAAACACTATTAACCTTTTATTAACGTTTTAAACACATGTTTTAAATGAATAAGAATAAAAAACCTTAAATTTTGTTTTAATTATCATCTGGAATTAAAATTCTAGTGTATTTTAGCGCCTTAAATTAAAAATTTTCTCCCCCGGGGTGCATTCTGCCCCCCGGTCCCCCTGACAAGGGGCTCTGTCCGTTGATCCCGCTGGGGGGCTCTCACCCCCCAGACCCCCCATTTCAGGGGGGCTGCCGCCCCCCAGACCCTCCCTCAGGGTTAGTATGTACCCCCCCCCAGACCGCCCCCCCCCCGGCATGAAATCCTGGGCACGCCACTGCAAACTACCCATACCGTTTTTTTTTTGGGTGCATTTTACCCATATCGTTTTTCGATTTTGAAGGAAAAATAGGTAAAAAACGCTAATTTTAGGTCAAAAAGCCCTTTTTATTGCATTTTTGAGCTTTTTATTGCTTAAAACATTCATTTTGACTTTAAAACTTAAGTTTGGAGGCAGTTAGAGGTCATTTAAAAGACATTTTTTCCTTCATTTTTCTAAAATTGGGGGGTTAACCTTTTCTCACCCCCCACTTTTAAGTGGGGGGGGGGAGAATTAAACCCCCCTTCTCAGAATTTGGGGGGGTTAACCCCATACGTGGACAAGTTAGTCCGGAGTGGGGGGGTTAAACCCCAAATTAGGGGGGGGGGGGTTAAAATCCGAGAAACGCAAAATACCCATATCGTTTTTTTTCTGGAGTGCATTTTACCCATATCGTTTTTCGATTTTGAATTGAAAATAGGTAAAAAACGCTATTTTTAGGTCAAAAAGCCCTTTTTATAGCGTTTTTGAGCTTTTTATTGCTTAAAACATTCATTTTGACTTTAAAACTTAAGTTTGGGGGCAGTTAGAAGTCATTTTAAAGACATATTTTTTCTTCATTTTTCCAAAATTGGGGGGTTAACTTTTTCTCCCCCCACTTCTGAGTGGGGGGGGGGGTTAAACCCCCCTTCTCAGAATTTGGGAGGGTTAACCTCCCCAACCCCCCCCCGTGCCCATGTATGGTTAACCCCCCAATCCCCCTCTCCCGTGCCCATGTATGCTCCCCCCTTCTCCCCAACGATCGAGAGCGGTCCGGCCTGACCCTCCCCCTAGCGAGGCTGACCCCCTCTCCCATCTACCGACCAAGTTAGAAGTATAATTTTTTATTTACTGTAAAAAACACGTTTTTTTTAGTAAAAAACAGTGTTTAAATGCACTTTTTAGGCCTAAATAGGTCGTTTCAGTACATATAAAATTTAATATTAGACCTAAAAACACTCAAATTACTAATTTAAACAATTTTGTAAAAAATCGGACCCCCCTTAATTTGAAATCTCGCACCCCGGGTCGACCCCCCTAAAAAGTCAGGGGGTTCCGCCGGACCCCCCTAAAAAATTTTGGCCTTGCACTAGGGGGTGAACCCCCCTAGCAGACCTGACCAAAAACACCTATGGTCAGGGGTAAACAATTCAGAAATTTGGGGGGAGTGAAAGCCCCCTGGATTTTCGTCTAGGGGAGGGAAGCCCCCCAAAAAATTTTCTTCTAGGGGAGGATCCCAAAATTTGGAGGCTAGACCCTCCCTCCCCCTTTTTCTCAGCTATGCCCGGGAAAAGGTCACCCCTCCCTCAAAATTTCAGAGCAATACGTAATCGAACGAAGTACATGAACATA
>JASAMX010012900.1:0-37216 GCA_030248175.1 Microlaimidae sp. YZB2_3
CGCTTGAAAAAATAGTGTACTTTAAAAGAATAAATTATGGAAGAATAAATAATTTTAGTTCATGCACTTAAGGCTTTAAACTGTCCTGTATTATATATTTTGCATTAGATTGAACGTTATTAAAGTTAAAATCCTTCAGGCTGAAATTCAGGGCGTAACCGCTCGCCGTTAGGAAGAAATAAACAATAAACGCTTGGGAATAGAAAC
This sequence comes from Microlaimidae sp. YZB2_3, assembly GCA_030248175.1. Classification (NCBI taxonomy): domain Eukaryota; kingdom Metazoa; phylum Nematoda; class Chromadorea; order Desmodorida; family Microlaimidae; species Microlaimidae sp. YZB2_3. The sequence goes on from JASAMX010012900.1 coordinate 208, forward strand.
AATAAAAAAAGTTTCAGAGATGATGTAACCAATTATGTCAGGTGTTTCTCTCCATGTGATATTTTTTCCAAGAACGAGTGGTTACTTTACCGCTAGTCATTTTCACCCTGATAGAATTCATCTTTAGTTTAAAATATTTTGTTTTGTATTAAAAAACGCCACTTTAAAAAAAAATTAATTATAACGCCACTAATCGAATCATTTTTGCTGTTAAAACACCAATAAATTATTATTCAAAACCTCAATAATAGCTCTTAATTGTGTATAAAAAATGTATAAGATTATAAGTTGTAATGCTCTATGTTCCACAATGTATAAACAAGATTTTATTACTTCTAACATAATTTTTTAATAACTTTTTTATGTTTGTACAAAACCGACATTCTTCATTTGTATTAGAGAAAAACACAAATTTTGGCCGTTCATCTCTAACATTATCTTACACCAACAATAACAAATTTAAGGTTATTATTTTCAATGAAACAATTATAACAAGTGATACCTATTTTTTTCTTTTTAACACGCATAAAACCGTCATTGGCAAAGTCACTCCTCATAATGTACACGTTTTTTTCCAAATGCATGCAGCTTTAAGAAAGTGCAAAACTCTCCTTAATTGCTTTTTTTACCAGTAACATTTGTAAAAAAATGGCCCAAACACTTTAATCTTCTATAATAGGTAAAATTCTCGTAGCTGAGAACGTAGGCGTAGTTCAATTTTCGCCTTTTTAAAAAAAAACACACATTTTTTTACCTGTTTTTAATGAAAACTTAGAAAAATTCATTGCTAATATAAGATTATTTTATATTAATTGGTTTTATTGTAAAGAAGTCTATTGTATATGTGTGCATTTTGTAATGAACGCTTGTATTTTTGTTTAAATTGTGTTATCTTACACGTTTAAAATCGATTTTCGTTAAGATTATTTAGTGGTAAGTTGACATTTAACATAGCCGTGAAATGCTTGCTGCCGTCTACTTTAATGGCGCAGTGTAAAATGAATCATTTCAACTTGTTTCCGGCCAGTGGTCCCCACGCGCAAAAGACAGCATGCGTACTGTAAAATTGCATACGTACTCGTGAAATTGCAAACTCATTTCGGATTTTACAACCTCAACTAAAGTTGGGAGCGTGCCCATACATGATTTCTGCTACCATTGTGCTGATTCGTCAATTTCGAAGACGAAAAACAATTCTGAGTCATTATTCGAGTATAATTAAAGGCGAAAGTCGCAGCTACGACGATTTTACCTATAGCAGTTTGTTTTTTTACCAATAACGTTATTCTCTAATAGATGTACATCATAATTTTTATCTCTTTTTTTCTTATCCCTTATCTCATTCTATTTTCAACTAGATTATATTTTTTTACCAACCAACATGAATTTTTTACACAAAAATTAAAAACAATATTTTTTATTCATATTTCACTGACTCTGACCTAGCGATACCTGCATGTGTTTTTACCCACGTGCATAAAACCAATATCCAATGAGTCTGGTTTTTATTATCGATTTTTTTTATCAACATGCATAAAACCCTCATCCAAAATGTTTTTATCAAAACTATTATCTGTTTTTTTGCTAAAACAAATAAAACCATCGTCTAATATATTTAAATTTTTGTTATCAGTTTGCTATTTACCAACATGCATAAAACTGTCCTCCAATGATCCTGAATTGGTATTACTAGCATGTCTCTTACCCACGCGCATAAAACCATCCTCCAATGAATCCAGTTTTGTGTCATGCATTTTTCTTTTACCAACATGCATAAAACCCTCATCCAAAACCTTTATATCAAAATTGTTATCTGTTCGTTTATTAGAATGCACAAAACCATCGTCTAATAATTCTGAATTTGTGTTATCATGTCTTTTACCAACATGCATAAAACCGTCGTCCAATGATCTTGAAATTGGATTACTATTATGTCTTTTACCCAGATCAATAAAACCACCCTCCAATGAATCTGGTTTTGTTTTATCCATTTTTCTTTTACCCACATGCATAAAACCCTCATCCAAAAGTTTTATATCAACATTTTTATTTGTTCTTTTACCAACATGCATAAAATCATTGTCCAATAGAACTAAGTTTTTATAAGCGCCATGTCTTTTACCAACATGCATAAAACCTTCATCTAATAAATACACATCATAATTCTTATTTGATTTCCTACCCACATGCATAAAACCATCATCTAATGATTTTGATTTTTCAGCACTAGTATACTTTTCAACTGCGTTTTTGCCATTCTGTCTTTTTCCAACGTGCATAAAACCTTCATCTAATAGATGAACATCATAATTCTTATTTGGTTTTTTACCCACATGAATAAAACCACCTTCCAATGAATCTGGTTTTGTTTTATCCATTTTTCTTTTACCCACATGCATAAAACCCTCATCCAAAATTTTGATATCAAAATTGTTATTTGTTCTTTTACCAACATGCATAAAATCATTGTCCAATAGAACTAAGTTTTTATAAGCGCCATGTCTTTTACCAACATGCGTAAAACCTTCATCTAATAAATAAACATCATAATTCTTATTTGATTTCTTACCCACATGCATAAAACCATCATCTAATGATTCTGATTTTTCAGCACTAGTATACTTTTCAACTGCATTTTTGCCATCCTGTCTTTTTCCAACGTGCATAAAACCTTCATCTAATAGCTGAACATCATAATTCTTATTTGATTTTTTACCCACATGCATAAAACCATCCTCCATAGAATTTGGATTTCTATTATCAGTATTTCTTTTACCGACATGCATAAAGTCATCCTCAATTACATATAAATTGTATTTTTTATTTTTTGTTTTACTCGCCTCATTGTGGTGTGATGTTTTTGGTTTTGAATTAGTTGTGCGTCTTTTTTGAACATACCAAAAATCGCGACCAAGGGAAAGTAAACCTTTGTTTCCTATTTTTCTTTTACCCATATGCATTAACCTTTCATTCAAAAACACTAATTCCACAGTACTCCGTTTTTGTTTACCAAAACTTTTTAACCCACAAAAAATTCGTTTTACATTGACCCTGTCGTTTATAGTTTTTTCATTATTTTCCAAAATTATAAAGCATTTCTGCTTTTGTCTTTTACTAAAGTCCAAGAAGTTTTTCTTAAATAAACCTAATTTATCATACGTTTTTTTCTTTTCATCACTAGTTACAAACCTGTTTCCAATAGGATAAAAACTATTAAGAAAGTTTTGTATTTTATTTGTAGTTTTTACATCAATATTGCTGCTTTTAAGATCGAACAAGAAGTTTTGATGAGGATAGTCCTTTCTTTTTAAACCTGAATTCGATATAATTTTCCATGGAAAATCAAGTCCATCTTGAGAAGGATTTATTTCCTTACATTTAAATTTTGGGATCCATATTTCGAATGGATAGTCAACTTTAAGCCCGCTATCAAATATCAAATAGTCATCCTGCAACGGATTTTCCAAATTAGTGACCATTGGTGATGATAACGTGTAGCCAAACGAATTCTGGAGCGGTTCATGATCAGCTATTTGGGTATTTCTAAATGGTAAAAATACAATGACTTCGTTTTTTAACCACTTGGATTGGTCGGCATAGTTTTTACGATGTTGATCAACGGGTTCGCTGTATTTTTTATGTTATAAAGAATTAAAGATTGATCGATTTTTTTTAATAAACCCAAAAATGGAAGTTTCGGGAAATTTTACAGGACCCGCGAAGCATACTATTAAAACTAAATTAAAAAAATATATATGGCTTGAACCAAATTTTGAACCGTAAACAAATGGTATTTATAAATTTTTTCTTTGTAAATAGATAAAGAAATGTTTCAGTTGGGAAAATTTCGGAGGAACATTGGTGGGGAATTTCTAATTAAAAATTGATTACTTTGAATCAGAAAACATACTGAAAAATAACCCGTGTTTATTGGTTTTAACGTCGGAGAAAAGAACGAAGAACTTTCAGGGCTGGTTCATACCAAAGTGAAAATTGACAACGCGTTATCACTGATACATTGTTACTAATTCCTGCTGTGTGAACGCGTTATCACCTTGTCATTTTAGTAGAGGTGGAACTGGATCTTAGTGTTTGATTGAACGCACAACTGAGTGTTAGAGCGTTCGTCAGTTGCTTTGTGTGTGTATGTGTGTGTGTGTATGTATATATGTGTGTGTATGTTTGTGTGTGTGTTTGTGTGTGTGTATGTTTGTGTGTGTGTTTGTGTGTGTGTGTGTGTGTGTGTGTGTGTGTGTGTGTGTGTGTGTGTGTGTGTGTGTGTGTATGTGTGTATGTGTGTGTGTGTGTGTGTGTGTGTGTGTGTGTGTGTGTGTGTGTGTGTGTGTGTGTGTGTGTGTGTGTGTGTGTGTGTGTGTGTGTGTGTGTGTGTGTGTGTGTGTGTGTGTGTGTGTGTGTGTGTGTGTGTGTGTGTGTGTGTGTGTGTGTGTGTGTGTGTGTGTGTGTGTGTGTGTGTGTGTGTGTGTGTGCGTGTGCGTGCGAGATAAATAATTAACAATACTTTGTTGTTTTTTTAAACCTCAGAAACCTAATACATCATGACCTAGCTTTGTATTTTTAACTTCTCAGTTTTTATGTTTAAAATAAAACAACTCATGGTTGAAATTGGGACAGTGTCATTTTTACTAAGTAACCTTAAAGCGGACCGTTTAAATAATATAAGCACATTCTTTTAGTATTATTATTTAGACTTTTTGATATTGTTATTTAGAATATAAAAAATATACTAAGTTTCCAATTACCTTGTTGATTTTAGGATTCCAGTGTAGATAGGAGAATATTTTGTACTCAATATGGGGAAAGAGCCCATGTCAGGTCTGACGGCAAGAACAGCAGGGCATACAAAAACTGTCAATAATAGGGCTTGTTGTGTCATCATAGCCGGAAAACCAGATAAGTATAAATGTTTCAAAAGTTTGTACATAAAAAAAAACAAATCGAGCGATTACCCTTAAGGCTGGTTCATACTTATTTAAAAACGTCCTTTGAACAAAGTCTAAAGGACAAATACAGCGTATAAACGTATGTAAGAACGTCCTTTGGCCTTTGTCCAAAGGACGTTTTTACATAAGTATGAACCAGCCTTAAAACGTAAAATTTTGGACATTTTTAAAAGCCACAAAATAAAACCTTGGAGCCTCCACAAAATACTACTCAGATACAACTTGGATCTGAAATAATTCAATAATATTAGAACTGTCGATTGTGCTGCTGCTCAATGAATAAAAATGAAGGCATAACCATAACACTAATTAGAAAACAAATATTTACTGCTATAATAATTAACCCGTATGTGACACATACCTGATATGTGTCAAGAAAACCTTTTATTTGTATGCGGAACCCAAAGTATAAGCAGAAGTAAAAGGGATATAAGTGTAAAAAGTTTTTTTTCTTTCGTTGTCCAGCCTATTGTGACCTATAACCTTAAGTCATTACCTCAGGTTAACTGTAGAATTATATTTAGCTCTTCTAAGCGTGTTGGACAGTCGTTTCATTTAAAGGATAAGATTCCGAGGCGTTTGGTCTCTGGTGTGGTTTACTCATTGAAGTGTGGTATCTGCAACGATACCTATTACATAGGCAAATCAATTCGCCACCTGCATACCAGAGTGTCCGAACATCTTGGAGTCAGCTCTTTGACCGGAAGACCAACCGCACACAAAGAATCAGCTATTCTAGATCATATTTTAAGTTGTGGCTATGGTGCTAATATGGGTGATTTTAAGATTTTGTGTAGAGCTAATAATGATTTTCATTTGCTTATAAAGGAAAGTCTTCTCATAAATCAAGCTAGGCAGGTCCTCAACAAAAACATTTCTTCTTTGCCCCTCTGTTTGTTTTAACACTTTCTGGTCTGTCTAAAATGATTTTTTTGGTTTTTTTTAACAAAATTCTTTTTGTGGTTCCTTTTTTATTTTAAAATGTTTTTGTTTGGTTGTTTTTTACTTAGCCTTTGCCCCAAGTTTTAACGTCTGTTTTTATTTTATTTCTTCGTTTTCCACCTTTTGTGTTCCTTTTACCTTTTGCTACCCATCTTATTAGTAATTATCCCTTAATCCCATTTTTTCATGTCAGCTCTCTTTCCGTTGTGTGTTTTAACAAAAGTTTTTATACAGAGTTCGTGTGTTTTTAGTGTAATCAACTCAATTTTCTTTTTATCAAGTTTTTTGTGGTTTGTTTTATACTTTATAATTTTGTATTTTATCGTGTAATTATCGTAAATTTTATATCTAAAATTTGCATTATCTGTTTTAATATTTACATATTCTATTCAAATCATTTAATTTTTAAAATCTCTTTCTTATCAAAAACTATTTCTAAACCTTTTATTTGATTCGGGCTTTTATTTTATTGTTGTACAAAATTCTAAATCCCTCGTTTTATATATATTAGGTATTTGCAGTTTTATTGCTTACATCCGCGTTAAAAAGTTTTGTCTTATTTTTATCAGTTTTGTTTAACCACATTTATTAAATCTTCTTTTAAACCAGTATTTTTGTATCCAAAAATTCTAGCGTCCTTTTGCAAAATTAATTAATTAATGCACTAACTTTCATAATTTTCGCTTTGCTTTCCATAGTATTATTTTAGTTTTGCCCATTATCTATATACATTATATATATAATTTAATTGTAGTTTTAAAACTCTATTTTTGCTTTAGTTGTCTACTTCATCTGATGATGATTGTTTGAAACAATCGAAACGTCACGTTTTAATGTACTGAATAAAAGTTTTATCGATCGTCTTTTTATTTATTATAAGAAGCCTCCAGTCTATACTAAAATCTTTTATACTCCCCAGTAGTTTAGAATTATCATTTCAGAAAGAAACGTTTGACCACAGGTATTATGGTTAGGTTATTAAAATACAATACATTGCTTATTTAAAAGTACTGTTTAACTTTTAATGATACAAGGGTCAGCCGTATGGCTGACATACAATTTCCACGTATTCTTTGGCTCCATTTTCTCTGTTTTTCAAAGCAGTAAAGTAATAAATAACGTTTAAATGCAAATAGTTAAGTGAAAAATTTTTTGTAAGTTCGCTATTAATTCTAAAAATTTAAACAGAAGAGTGCCTTGAACAACTATTTTAAAAATACAATATAACGGTCGGGCATGCAGTTCTTTATTTTCTACGGTGATGTTTTTTGCAAAAAATCTTGTTTTCATTTGAAATCTGACGCTAAATTTGAAATTTTCACAATTAAAAATGCAGAACACATGTTTTCATTTATTTTGAAGAGAAAAAATTGTTTGTCAGGAAAGTTTATGTCACTGATGATTTTTAATTTAGACAGCATATCGTCGTTAATATAACAGAATAAGTCAAAGTCACGTTGATTGCGACTCTTTTTGTCAGAGTAACGACGATATTGTGGTTTTTTATGGACTAATATGTCATCATAATAAATTTTAGCCAGTTCAATGACAAAATATTTTTAAAGTAGCGAAATCCCAAAGGACGTTCGATAAAAATCGGCTGTCCAGTATAAAACTGTCCAAGTTAATTTTCCAAAAAAAAAATAAAAAAATAAAACGAGCCTTTGGTTTTGTCAATTGAAAATTTTTTGTCTCTAAACTGGCTTAAAACTATAAATAATAATCGATATATATAAATTACTGGGTGCTAGGTTTTTTAAACCCTTAGAAAAGTTTTAAAAATTTTAGAGCCACAAAAATAAAAACTTGGAACCAAAATAAAAAAAAATGATTCGGCTTGGGATTCTTTCCGCTGCAAATCCGCAGAAGGGATTCCGCGCCAGTGCTTCACTGTGTTAAACTTCGCGTTCGGACGATCGCGGACGCGGAGTCCAACACTGAGCATCGGTGGTGCGGAATCTTTTCTTTGGATATGCAGCGGATTTTGACTGAAAAAATTCCAAAGGATTAATTTAAATTTAGAGCAAATAAAATGTCATCGAATTATTTTAAAATTGGCCGCCCGAAATCGGTTCCAGTGCGCTGTTTCATAAATGTTAGGAACATTTAATTCTTTGTAAATATTTACAAAGAAATCAAATCCTATGCTAAAACATAATGATAAATGCAAGATATATTTATGCAAATTTTCGGTTTTTTATAAGTTTTTCCAAAAGTCTATATTGCATTTTCATTTCTTTGTAGCTTTCTACAAAAAATAAATGGACTTCAACAAAAAAATAGCATGTTGGGAACTTTTATGAAACAGCACCCAGGTTGGCCATTTTCGGCTCCAAGGTCCAACGAGAAGTTTCCTCATATCCCATATGTATCACCGTTCATTTTTTATTCGGCAAACAATTGCACAAGTCAGATGGGTAATAACTTTCTGACTGACTTTAAGTTAATACTGAAACTTTTACTTATTTGTCACTAATAAACATACCAGCAGCCCACACTTTATTCGTTAATAAACACGTTTTTTAATCATAAAAGCTCTATACAATAACAAAAATATCTAAATATATTTACCTTCTTGATTGATTGACGAATTATTAAAGTGCTTAGGTATAGCAAAAACTCTCCATAGAAAAATAACAAAGAATATTTATACACTGTAATCTAAAACAAATCTGGGTTTAACTTTTAAATTTTTCTTTAAGTTGCTAAAATTCCTCTTTAATATCAATTTCAATAATTGAAATTAGCTTTTATTTATAATTTAAATTTGTTTAAATCAAATAAACCCTGCGTAAAAATTGTAAACAGTCTGTACATGCAATTTAACATTCTATGTCAATCCCTTAATAGGATTTTCCCGAATTAATGGCCAAATGATAACCTGTTAAAACTGTATTATGATATCTGTTAAAACTGTAAAATTCTGCAAACTCAAGCAAATCACGTCATAGGAGACTTCATCTCAATGAAAACAAAAACGGGTGTTACTTAACACTTTCCGGCCCCTAAAAATCAAAGACATCTGTTACCGAAGATATGTCTTTTTTTGCTTAGGACTAATTAAGTGACAATGACTCAAATTCTTAATTGTTATTAGCTTCAATTTTAATGTGCCTCCGACACTACAAGTTTCAAGAAATCGTCATCATCATGACACAATGAGTTGGAATCATCATAACACACCCGTAACTCTGACACATTTTATCTTTTAAAACATGAATATAATAAAAGTTACGAATCAGAGTCACGTTGATTTCATACTGAATATGATTTTTTTTGTCGGATTAACGACGAAATTGCAGAGGTTGAACCGAGCGTGAGAACTTATACGCCATTTAAAATTGGCTGACCTCAATGACTATTTAACAACAGGGAAACTTAAACTTTAAACAAAAACAAATCAATATTAAAAATTTAATAGCTGTTTTATCAATGATTTATCAAATTTATTGATTTGAATCAGAAATGACAATTTTTTAACACACAACCTTCACAATTTTTTGTAAATTTTGAGAAAAGGCAAGTTAAAAACATTCTGTGTTTTAATTGTTTTAAAAAAAAGTCATTAAACACAAGTAATGTATCTATCCTCCAATATCATGCCCTGGAGCTCCGGCCATTTAGAGCGGAGGGGGCTCCAGAGCTCCGGAAACTCTTGAAAACGGAGCTCCGCCCCGGAGCTCCGCTCCGGAGCTCCGGAACTCCGGGGAACATCACTATATTAAGCACACAATTTTAATAACTCTTTTTATGTATTCTACACAATTTCACGAGGTTAGTTTGATATAATATAACAATACATTGTTTTTTAAGATGTTATACGTGAACTTCATGCATTTGCATTGATTTTGCGGTCGGTTGTATGCTCAAAAATGTTTTCCAGATAATTGAGGAAGTCTTAACCCCTTAATCTATACATAATGAAATTCGTTCGTAAAAACAATTTCGTGAAATAACATAAACGACATCTATAAAGGTTAAAGAGTTTATATTAATCATCGAAGCTTTCAATTTAGTCCCTGATTATGGTCAATAAAAAAATTCTGAAATGTAAAACATTTTAAAATAATTAAATGGAAAGGTCTCATGATTAATAATATGTTTTATAACTTTGGTTGTTGTCGCAATCAGGAATAAAAAAACTTCCCTGACTTCGTCAATAAGCATGTGCTCTGTTTAAAAATAACCTTACAATAGGTCAATTTGCTAAAAGAACAAAGGCGTTATCGTCGTTACTACTGCAAAATGACCCGCAGTCATTATAAAATACACGCGAATCTGACTTATTCTGTAGTTAATATTCTGTAGCTATTTGAAATTTAAAATAAATTACAATCACATGTATTTTATACGAATTGTGGCTCATTTTACCTTAGTAAACCACGTTATGTACTTTAGCAAATGCGTAATAAAGTATTTAAATACAAAACAAAATCAAAATCTATGGGTACGTTCACTAGTCAAATTTAAGATTTAAAACGAAAGTTAAAATCATATTATCTCCTGATTTTTCTTTTATTAAATAATACAGTTTCTGTAATATATATAAAATTTTTGGAGAAGAAATTTTTTTAAAACATTCGATAGTCGGCATTTTTTCAGCACCGCATTAATAGTGATGTACCCACCTCTCTACATCCTGCTCCGGTACTCCGCCTTTGAAATGAGTGATTTTAAGCTTATTTAGCTTAAAATCAGCTTTAGCTTATGTTTATTAATTTAAAACAAAAAATGTAAATACAATGATAAAGGCGTTTACAGCATTCATTCGTCCATTGGTTGAATATGAAACATCGGTCTGGTCTCCATACTTAAAAAAAGATATTGAAACTGTGGAAAAATTACAAAAAGTTTTTACTAGACGTCTCTTTAAAAGATGTAATTTTAAAAGCTTACCTTACACAGAAAGATTAAAATATTTAGGTCTTGAGAGTTTTGAAACTAGGAGGTTAATTACAGACTTAGTAAATACCTGTAAAATCTTAAACAATCTCGTTGACATTGACCAAACAGAATTTTTTAATTTAGACTATTTAGCAAAAACAATAAATAATGGTAAGAAATTGTTAATTACTGAAAACTCACGCTTAGATGTTAGAAAATACTTTTTTTGTAATCGTATAATTAATATTTGGAATATTCTCAAATCTAAAATAGTTCTTGCAAATAACATACATATTTTTAGGCGTAAACTAAATGACACAAACTTTTTTTTACCAAAAATTTATTCACAGACCATATATGTATGTTAAATGTTCTTATTATATTTTTTTATGTATTATTTTGCAAAAAATGTAAATATTATTAATTTAGTACAATATTTTTTGCAGCATAAGGGCTGGTTCATACTTATGACAAAACGTCTTTTGAACAAAGTCCAAAGGACAATTTTAAAAAAGCCAAAACGTCCTTTGGACTTTTTCCTTTGGACTTTTTCCTTTGGACGAAGTATGAACGCTACTTAAACTTTGTCCTTTGGACAAAGTCCAAAGGACAAAATCCAAAGGGAAAAGTGTAAAGGACAAAAAGTATGAATGCGTTGTCCTTTGGATTTTGTCCTTTCGACTTTGTCCAAAGGACAAAGTCCAAAAGACGTTTTTACGCCGTATTTGTCCAAAAGATGTTTTGTCATAAGTATGAACCAGCCCTAAGTGTATTTCATGTGTGTATTTATGTGACATAATACCAGTACAGCAATAAACATATTATATTACTATTATTATTCTATCTACATTTTAAGGATATTTTTATTGTTCTTAATACAATTTTTCAAAACAATTTAGTTAACAGAATTTTCTGACTAAATAATCTGTGTTATTTCTGTGGTTTTTTGATTACTTATGAAATTACAGTACAAAAAATGGGGCAGAACATCGGAACTCCAAAGCTCAACAGTTGCTCCGAAGATTCAAAAAACGGAGCTTCATTTCGAAACTATGGAAAATATCATTAATGGATTCGCAAAATGAAAATTACAACACGGCGGGTGCCTACTGAAACATTTTTTATTGCTTTAAAAATTTTGCGCAAAAAAATCAATATATTACACCTGGGATGTTTGAAATTGTGTCTTAATACAGTTTTTTTGTGAAAACTTGACTTTATACATAAAATTACAGCAAGTGAATCATAAAATTAATTTAGTAAGTATTCTTGTTTAAAGATGCAATCTTCTAAATAATCGGATTTGTGATTAAACCTAAAGGCTTTCAGAAATTGACAATTTTAACAGCCTAAGTTTTTAATGCATAAAATCTTTAAATAGAGATTAAGTTGAAAAAATCAGATCATTAAGATCTGATTATTTTTCGACTTATTTTAACAACATAAGTAGATTGGAATTTAGTTTTTGCAATATTTTTTTTATCTTCAAGAATTAAAAAATAAACCACTAATATGAAAGTGCGTTTGTTTCTTTACAAATATAAGCCAAATTTTAAATATCTAATACAAATATAAGTAGAAATTAAACAAATAACATTTTTTATAAAAACTTGAAAAAACTAAGGGAACGGCCAATACTCAATACCATTTCTATTTTAAGAAACGTGTAAACAATTCCAAATAATCAAAAGTATGACTCTTCGGAGATTATGCAGAGTCAGATATTGTTTATTTATAGATTAAAATTAATAAAAAATTGTAGCGTCAGAATATTAGCAAAAATTTAGCGCCATTTGGAACATGCTATGTTATTTAAAAATAACAGTTTTAGCGGGGTTACTGTAAAAAAACTTTCGTATTTTTGAATTTACGTGTTCCGATTGCATTTGAATTTACTCATTCACGTTAGAATTTAAAGGAAACTTAAACGGCGGGTATTGTTCGTAATTTGCAGTTTTGCACCGTGTTTTATGAAAGTGGGAGGAGCTGAAATTAGAGATTTCTACGTTCATTAAAGATCATTCTTCCCAAGCACTCAGTGGCTGAAAATGATTCTACAGTGTATCATAAATCTGTTGCAATCTTTAACACTGAAAAACCTTTGGTGTTTTCACCGGTAAAATCAATTTTAAACAATTTCTCAAAATTTTACTGTTTTTGATTCAAACTTTTTCTGGTGCTAACTTAAACACTCGTGCAAAACAAGGTGGGGGTGTTTCAGATGTCAGCACTCTAAAGTTGATAAAAAATAACGTAGGTTGGGTTCTTAACTATAGAGGACGCAAAACGGGGGGTGGTGTGTGTTTAACACTAATATACACCCTTATAGTTTAACACTAATATATTTAAAAATAAGTAAAAAATTACACCCTCTAGGTTAGGGGCATAAAACTGCCTAAAAATTTTTGAAGCAAAGGAAGTGGTCCCATACGTTTTTTAAACATTAAGAAAAAATAACAAACACAAACAGACCAAAAACAAGTTACACCAAAACAAGTTATAAGAACTAACCCAAGGGGAATGCGTCGTCATTAGTTGATGCTCCCGTCAAGCTTTTACAACACAATAAATGTTAAGAAAAAATTTAAAAATTAAACAAAATTAAATTTAAATAAATAAAAAACGCGACAAAGATAAATAAAAACAATAAAATTATAAAATTTTGTGAATAAATTTCATATCGTAACACCCAAATAACAATCCAATCCTTTTGATTGAAATTTTACATATTGCAATTTTTTTGTAAATGGGACAAAAATGAACTGGAAATGAAAAATATTTTTCTACAAAAATATTGAATTGTAACACGTAATATAGGTTACTAAAGTATACAATTTATAAAAGCATAACCTCAAATTGTTTATTACGCTGCTTTTGTCTTACCAAAATTTTTTGTCTAAGTCTAAAACTTACATAAAACTAAAGACAAATAATTTTATGGTTTTTATAATAATTTTGTTAAGATAGACTAGATAGTTATCATTTCAATTAAAAAAACTCAAAAGGAAACATTTTTCGACAACTGTCCATGGTTTAATTAACGTGTACTAAATCTAAAATGACAAAATTGAAAATACGTTGCCTTTTTTATTCAAATATAATTAAATTAAGCTACTATTCTCATATCTAAATGACGCAAAAACTAAGATTACCACGCGGGAAAAGTTAAAACAACTGTATAATATAATAAGGTTTTGTTATGTAGGTGTGGTATAAAGTAAATAGATAGAAAATGTAATAAGTATTGATCAATCACTTCGAAGTTTTAAATTAATTAGTTGCAACTTGTAATTTGGTAAGATGGGTGTATTTTTAATTTGAGTCTCTATTATAATTTGTTTTCTTGGAAAAGCTCCAAAAAATGTGTATGGCATCCTACAAAATGTGCGAAATTGCATTCGCAAAAATCGGCTTTGTTCATTTGTTGTTCGTCAAAATACTTTAGCAATTGTCCACGTTGCAGTTCCACTTAGTGTTGTAAAAAGTTACTTTTACTTTTACTTAAAATAATAAAAGTAACGGATTTTGGATTACTTTTACTTTTACTTTTACTCGACTTTTGAAAATTCAATTACTTTTACTTTTACTCTTAAGGTCTATTCATACTTATGACAAAACGTCCTTTGGACAAAGTCCAAAGGACAAACCAAAACGTCCTTTGGACAAGCCAAAACGTGCTTTGGACTTTGTCCTTTGGACGAAGTATGAACGCTACTCAGAATTTGTCCTTTGGACAAAGTCCAAAGGACAAAATCCAAAGGGAAAAGTCCTTTGGACTTTGTCCTTTGGGCAAAATCCAAAGGGAAAAGTCCAAAGGACAAAAGAAGTATGAATACGTTGTCCTTTGGACTTTTCCCTTTGGACTTTTCCCTTTGGACTTTTCCCTTTGGACTTTGTCCTTTGGACAAAGTCCAAAGGACTTTTGTCCTTTGGACTTTGTCCAAAGGACGTTTTGTCATAAGTATGAATAGACCTTTACTCGACTTTTGAAATTTCAAATACTTTTACTTTTACTCTTACTCGGATTTTCCACTGCAAATACTTAAATTAATTTAAGTAAAGCTTAAGTAATTTCAATGGGTAGATTCGCTTAAAGGCTTGTTCTAAAGTGAATGACAAAAAATAATTTTTTAAGCCGCTAACACGCTAAAACCGTTTATTTTGCCAAAAAACTTATTAGAATGATAATTTATGCATAAAATTAGCAAAATAACTTTACAACAGAGCTCTGGAGCTCCAAAAACCAGTGTTTTGGTCCGTTTCAAAATTACTTTTATTATACTTTTACTCTTACTTTTACTTAAAAAAATAGGTCTTACTTTTACTTTTACTTTACTTAAATAAAATTTTGACCATTACTTTTACTTTTACTTTACTTAAATTAAAAAATCACAAATTACTTT
The DNA here is from genome assembly GCA_030248175.1 of Microlaimidae sp. YZB2_3. Taxonomy (NCBI): domain Eukaryota; kingdom Metazoa; phylum Nematoda; class Chromadorea; order Desmodorida; family Microlaimidae; species Microlaimidae sp. YZB2_3. Next base: position 15,398 of record JASAMX010012900.1, read on the forward strand.
TACTCTTACTTTACTTAAATTAAAATTTTTCAAATTACTTTTACTTTTACTTAAAATAATCCAAAATCAATACTTTTTACAACACTAGTTCCACTAGGCACAATCCAAACCGTCGAAAATATGTAAATTCATTTTCGTCAATGGGTTAAAAAAATATAAATTATAAAGCTTTTACACTTTGTTTTTATAATTGGTTTTTTTTATGTCAGTTTAATAATATTCTTAGTTATTCTGGTTTTAAAAACTTGTTTCCATGTTTTCTGTCATTAAGTTTTGAAACTTAGTGTATGTAAAGCTTTTCGAAATTTTGTTTCGGCTTATAAACACAAAACATGTGGACTATAGGCGGACCACGTGTGGCTGGTGTAGTTTCTTCACATGTCAATCGATGAATCCCACGTAAAACGATATTCACACATAATTTGCATACAGTGTCGTTTAATTTGCAGAAACATAATGGTGCACGACGGTGATTGGTGGTTCCGTAAGATTTTCAGTTCAGTAATAGTACGTTGATTAGTTTTCGTGCGATTTTCCAACCAAAAAAATAATACAGTTGCAAACGCATTTTCCTGACCTCAAGCTCACTTACATGAGTTTGGTCGATTACGACCATCCATTCGAAGTCGTGGGCCAACAAAACTTTGAGACCGAAATTTGTTCTTAAGTTAATTCCCAAATTTTTTTTGGCTTTTGATTTGTTGATATTAGTCGTATTAAATTGGCGTTTTTTTCGTTATTTACTCTATGTCATTTCTTTTTACACCTTTATACCGACCACGTATGATCCGAATATAGTTAGACGTATGTCGATTAAGGATTAAAAAAGTAAAGCATGAAAAATAGTCGATTACTCCCTCCCCCAGAGCGAATGTTTTAAGAGAAAAAAATGTCGACTAAAAGCAAGCCCAACGTTGTTGTTGTTGGTGCAGTTGTTCCGTGAATAAAAAATAGGGGCCATATGATAAAAATATTCAAGTTTGCTTTTATTTATAAAAATCATTTAGTTTAAAATCTTGGTTATTACAAATTAATGATTCGAAATCATGATAAATAGCAATGTTTTGACTGGTTATCACATAATCATCAATTTTCACTTAGTATAAAACTACATCACTCAAGTTTAGTTCGCCTTTAACCCTTTAGGATTTTTTCGTTTAAAAACCGCTGCAAATCCGCAGAAGAGATTCCGCGTGTTAAGTGCTGCTCAGTGTTAAAGTCCGCCTTCCGTTGACGATCGGTGCCAAATTTAACACTCAGCAGCGGTGGCACGGAATACCTTTTGTGTATTTCCAGCGGAAAAAACCCCAAAGAGTTAATTTGAGATAGGCCTAGGTCGACTGTAGTAAATTGGTATCTGGCATGTGCAGTTATTAACTAACTAAAAAAAATGTAGACCATATGATACTAATATTTCCATTCGGTAAACCAATTACACAACTGAATTGTAGTTTTTTTTATAGTTGCAAGGAATGGTAATTGAAAAAATCATGCTCACAATAATTTTTGACATTCGCGAAATTGCCACTGTTTAAATTAGTAGGTTGTAGTTTTGTTTGTTAAAACAACTAAAAGCCCGTTCACACTTATGCACAATGCACGATGCACAATGCACAATGCATTATCGGACTTGGAACGACGTTCCAAGTTTTGTGCGAGTAGCAGCGCGCTTCGAAAATTACTACGTATTTTTTCCGTAAAAGTACGTACATTGAGAACTCTTCTGCTTAAAAAAATTAATCAAATTATAAATATTCTTGAGCAAACGACTTTATATTTAGTTTTACATAAAATTTAAAACATGTTTTGATTTCTAACAAAATATAAAACATAATTTCATGCTAAATAAAGGGGAAAAAAGGGGATTTTGACTCTATATTTTAACTTTTTTTAGCTTTCCTGTCTAATATTCAGAATTTTTTTAATTCTAACAACGTTTAATTTGAGTTTTTTTTGTTACCTTGGATATGCAAAAATGCTATTCTTGCTAGGTTTTGTTTTTTAATAAGAAAATAAGCATTTTACCACGTATTAAACAATAGTTTTAACTGAAAATTTAATTTAATGCATTGTGCATTGTGCGTAAGTGTGAACAAGTACTATACTGCATTGTGCATCGTGCATTGTGCATTATGCATCGTGCATTGTGCATTGTGCATTGTGCGTAAGTGTGAACGGGCCTTAACAGTTTCAGAAAAAGCTAATTTTACGAATCTAAAAAAATGATGAGATCATTTTTTTGCCATTCAAAAATTACAGCTGGGATGTGTTTGGTTCGCCAAATAAAAAGCTCATTGGCCAACAATTTTTGATTTAGTTAACAGCTGCACATGCTATTTTACTACAGTCAACATAAGTCTTCCCTGAACTAAAGGCAAACCAAACGTAGCTGCAACAGTGTGTTCACGTGTTCATTAAACAACTATTTTTAACTTAAATTTAAATTTTTAATTTTAAATTTTAATTTAAAAATTGTTTCTATTTATATACAACGTGATATTGTTGCCTTGAATCGACTAATATCCAGTGTCAATAATATTAAGTCAGTTCAAAAAACAAAACAAAAAACATTTAGTTTGCAATAATTCAAAAAGGCCCCTTTGATGAAAATGAACTGTCCAGCATAAAGATGTTCATGTAATTGTTTTTCAAAAATTTTACCCTTATACGACAGTCCCCAGACTGTAAGTTTTGCAATGATATTTTATTTAGCCCAATCGGTTTTATGGTTAAGGAGAGGAGGGTTTTTCCCATCTTTAGTGAAAATGCGTTTTCCAGCACAAAGATGTCCATATTAACTTTTTTTAAATTTCAACCTCCTTAGAACATTTTCTTAACTATAAGCTTTTCAACGATATCTCAGTTAGACTACTCCTTTTCGTGGTTGGTTCAGACACACACACACACACACACACACACACACACACACACACACACACACACACACACACACACACACACACACACACACACACACACACACACACACACACACACACACACACACACACACACACACACACACACACATACACACACACAACACACACACACACCACACACACACACACACACACACACACACACACACACACGCACACACACACACACGCACACACACACGCACACACACGCACACACACGCACACACACGCACACACACACACACACACACACACACACACACACACACACACACACACACACACACACACACACGCACACACACACACACACACACACACACACACACACACACACACACACACACACACACACACACACACACACACACACACACACACACACACACACACACACACACGCACACACACGCACACACACACACACACACGCACACACACGCACACACACACACACACGCACACACACGCACACACGCCCACACACGCCCACACACGCCCACACACGCCCACACACAACACACACACACACGCACACACACATACACACACACACACACACACACACACACACACACACACACACACACACACACACACACATTACGTCTATTTATTTATAGATTCAACAGTATTATGTAAAAAAATTTCATCAAGAAATTTTGCGTTCACAAATTTTTATTTCTACATCAAAAAAAATTTACATGTTTAACATAATGCTTCGCCTAGCATATAATTAGAACAAACACGCACACACACGTTTTGATTTGGACACCGGACCCCACCTGACCCCCTCTAGATTTCAAAATTTCGCACCCCGAGTCGACCCCCCCTAAAAGGCTAAAGGGGGGGGGGGGGGTGTAGTCCGAACCCCCTGGGACCCCCCTCCTAGAATTCAAAATTCGATTTACACCGGGTAACCACCCCCTAGCTTCCCGGACCGTTCTTACCTATGGTGCCCAGGATTTCATTTTGATAGGAGGATCTGGAGGGGTAAATAGTGACCTTAAAAGTGGGTCTGGGGGCGAGGGTCCCTCAGTGGGGTCAAGGGGGGACCCTCGCCCCTAAAATTTAAACTACCCGCGTAGCTGGAAAAATTTGTTTTTTTGACTATTAATATGCTTTTGGAAGGCATCGCAGCAAAGCTTCTGTATTAATATTAAAAAAATTTTTTTCTCCCAAAATTCAAAAACCGTAAGGGCCCTCCTTACCAAAAAATGCGGCTTCGCCAAAATTGGGGGGGGGGCGACAGAGGTGAGAGGGGCTCTAGATTTTTTCTAGAGGGGAGGGAGGGGCTCTGGAGTAGTGGATCAAAATTTTCAGCTCTGGGGGGAGTGCACGTGCACCCTTCTGTACCTCTTTAAAAGATCTATGCTTAATGTTATTATTTCGTGTTTTTTAGCTAACCAACGCTTTAATCAACGTTGGTTAGCGTTAATCAGCTGGACTGTCTGGTACACTCCACCCATCTCGGAGGGGATTATCTACTGCCAAGGGTTTCGCACAGAGGTCTTCTGGTCCAAAGTAGTGCTTATTTGCGTAAGTGTTAAGGAAAAGGAATTGTGTGTTTTTTTTTGAAGAGCTCGCAGTGGTTCTGTATTATGTGAGATAGAATATGGGTAAGTAAAACTAGAGGAAAGGAAATTTCCCTGCTCTAAGCTGTATATAATAATTTGATTATCGTATTTTTGTATACTTATTTATTTATTTTTTTTGTAAATTAAATTATTTTTATTGTAGGATTCAATTCGTTATGATGACGTACGAAATCTACTTAAAGAAAATAAAAGCGTTATTCCTTCCAAACATTTGCACAATATAATAATTAAAGCTGGAAAACTTCTTGAGTATGTTTTCGGTAAGAATATTTTTAATACCTTATCTTGATTTAATAGAATTTTGCAAAGGTTGTGTGGCGTACGTAGCCGGGTGGGATGGGAATGGACCGCACCGCACCTGCGACCTGCCCCACTCCCACACCCTTTCGCCGGAAGCTGAGTTTTTATTTGTATAAAAACTCAGCTTTACACAAAAATTTTTATAAAAAAATTTTGTGCAAATAAAAGTTGATTCATCCCTGATCCTGATGCGGTTCAAAAGTAAAGTATTAATATTAATAATACTAAGAAAGCATAATTTTTCCTTGTCGCGAGTTGTGTTTGATAATTTATATAATTTTTTTTATTTTCAATGGATAATGCCAATCACCAGGTGAGACAAAATATTAATTATTAATATTTATTTCTCAAAAATATAAATCATAAATTAAGTTTTTAGACCGCAATAACGGGTACGGGTTCAGCACTGCATTCACCGTAGTAGTAGTTGTTGTTAATAGTAGTTGTTTCACTTTATTAGTTGTTGTTAACTCTGGACTTGACAATAAATTAAATAGAAAACATTGTTCGTTATTTTGACTTATTTTGGAGAAAATGTAGTTTTTTTACTTTAACGATATTTAAACTATTTTAGAACTATTTTTAATTTGTTTTTTTTTTCAATTTTTTGTGCATCCCCGGTTCGAAAAAAAATTTCCCTTTCCCCCGTACCACTTGCCTGTTTTGTATCACAGCCTTGCCTGTTTTGGCGAAGTGGGGGGGGCGTCCCCCCCACCCGGAAATCCGGCGAAGCCGGATTTTTTCGTACGTAGGGAGAAATTTTTTTCCTTACGTTTTTGAAATTTTGGGAGAGAAAAAATTTTTTCCTTAATATTAATTAATACAAAAACTTTCCTGATGCCTTCCAAAAACATATTAAGAGTCAAAAAACTGAAATTTATCCGCTACGCGGGTAGTTTAAATTGACAATTTATCTTAGTTTTTTGATTTCAAATTGATTATCCCCTTCAATTTATAGTTAAGGCATACATGTTTAATAAAACTACTACAAACACTATTATCCTTTTATTAATGTTTTAAACACATGTTGTAAATGTATATGAATAAAAAAATCTTAAATTTTGTAATAAGTATCATCTGGAATTAAAATTTCTTGTCTATTTTAGCGCCTTAAATTAAAAATTTTCTCTCCCAAGAGGGGGCATTCTGCCCCCGAACCCCCCTGCCAATGACAAGAGGCCCTGCCCCTTAAACCCGCTGGGGGCTCTCGCCCCCCAGATCCCCCATATCTGGGAGGCTTCCGCCCCCCAGACCCCCTCCATCAGAGGTTAGGTTAGTATTTACCCCCCCAGACCGTTCACCCCGAAATGAAATCCTGGGCACGCCACTGGTATGAGTAAAGGAATTTTTGTGGTCACTGCCACTGGTATGAGTACGCTTCTATCAGGCAAGAAGAGGGTGGTAGTAAAATAGATAACTGCTTGGATCAATATATAAACTGATTTGTGTAGGATTTTCAATTGTTGCCAAAGAAGATAATAAAGTTTATTATCTCCAAAACTCCCTGAGCTGGGTTGACGACAAAGAAGAGTCTGCCGGTTGTTCTACGAGCTCGGAGAATTCGTTGGCTACTGTTAACACGGAAGAAGAACAGCTAAGTAAAAAAAATTTTAGCTTAAATATTTCAATTAGTGATGTTCCCCAGAACTCCGGAGCGGACCTCGGTTTTTAGGAGCTATAATCAGAATAATCTGAAATTTGTACATGGAGTAAATTTAAGTAAATTTCAAGCTTAAATAAGTTCAAATCGCTTACTTAAAATAGTGCGGTTTCTAACTTACCTTTTTTTCAGATTTTTATTTTAAATGGCATTTGTCAAAGTCAGGAACTGAATATATTATAAATAAGCATAGATAAACAAGGGGGGGGGGGTAGGGTGGGTCCAACCCACCTAGCCTCGAAATTTTGGGCCCCCCTAGAAAAAAATCCAGGGGCCCCCCTCCCCCCAAATTTTCGAATTTTTTACCCCTGACCCCCCTCTAGATTTTGAAATCTGAACCCCCCCTCCCCTCTCGAGAAAATTTTAAGTACTTTTTTTATACTAAATTTCCTTCCAAAAACGTGAATTTTTAACACAGATTCATGTTTTTACACCCTTTTTATACCTAAATATAGCTTTTTATTCAATAAAATGTAGTATTATCCTATAAAAAGAACAATTATTAAAGTTATTATGGTTTAAAACTGTTTTGCTTTAGACACCGAACCCCACCTGACCCCCCTCTAGGTTTCAAAATTTTCCACTCCGGGTCGACCCCCCCTAGAAAGCTAGGGGGAGTTCGACCCCCCTAGGTCCCCCCTAGATTTTGAAATTTCATTTACCCGGGGTAAACACCCCCCTGGCTTTTTGACCGTGTTCATCTATGTAAATAAGTGCAAAACAATTACGCGCTAATCAAAGCGAAGCTCAAATTTTTTTTCGCAATTGGTCTTTTAAAACCTTAGAAAGTTTGTTTCCTTTTTAAAAAAGTTGCAAAAACACGTTTCTAGCCAAAAATCCAGTTGGAATGCTAGCGCCTAGCCTAGCCCCATAATTTTAGGCGCTATTTTTATCGATTTAGCATAAAAACACCTAGCAGAGGGTCTTTAATTTTTAATCCCACTCCAGTCTTGTCAATGGAAAGGTCACCGAAAAAGTGAACTGAGTCACCAAAACAAGGTAAATAAAACGGACCCAGTACCCAGTCCACTTTTTTGTTAACCAAAGTGGATTGGGACCACAAAAACAGGGAACGGTTTGGGTGTAAAACTTCTAGATCCTAGTAAGAAGTAGGCCAAGTCAAAAAAAATGTGAATACCATGTTAAACGTACGCCTCTTTAGCTGTTTTGAAAAAGCAGTAGTTTTTGTTGAAAAATTTTTGCAAAAATTTGGTAAAGCTAAACATTGTTGTCGGTTTTAGCAAAGAAGGGTCTGCTGTTGTCCATGCTGACGTGGATGTTTATGACGGATCCAGAGGCTGGGGTGGTACGGGAGCGGAGTTTGCTAAAATTTTTAGAGAAACTCGGGGTGCCGGAAAAGAGAAAACTGCCACAGTTCGGCGATCAGGATAGGGAATCTATTTTGCAAGTAAGTAAGTAAGTATATAGTAGCAGATCTGTGCACGGTCCGGAAATGACCCCTCCTCTCGCTTGATTAGTGGTTGTGCCGCCCCCTCCCAGTTTTAATGCCCCGCTCGAAAATAATAAAAAAATACTAAGAAAATAAATTATTGTCTTAGGCTTAAGATGGGGCATTATTAATGCCCCATCTTCGCGAATTTTTTGCAGTTTTTAGCCTATTTTAATGCAATTTAAGCCATTTTAGACCGTTTTTTTACTTTTATTTCGTTATTTTTCTTTTTTTGTTTATAACCAAAGGCGCCCTCCCATTTAAAAAAATTGCCCCTCCCCGTGTCTCCGTCCATTTTGGAGATGCCCTAATTAAAACCTCTTGGAAGATAGTGCACAGTTCTGATGGTAACTGAGTTTTTGGTATAGGTAAACTACCTTCTGTATTTGGAGAAAGATATACCCCACCCTACCGAAATTGGAGGATGTGAGTATAGCAAAAATTTTCGGGAAGGTAATGCCACAAATACTTTAGTTTTAGCGTTTTAAGTACTAGGGGACCCCTAAATTTAAGGGAAACGGGCGGCGATTTCCGTGGTACCCCCCAAACATCGGTGGGTCGGCAGTTTCAACACTTGTTTTGGGGAAGTATAACCTACAACCTCGTTACCCCTACCCACCTATGGTCTTTAGCATAGGTGGGCAGTCTCTTGAGTTTTTAGAGGGATGTTTCACTTTTTCCCCCTTCCACTCAGAAGTAGAAGGGGGAAGAAAAAGTTAGCGACCTTTCCACAATTTTAGAAAATGTAGAAAAATGTATTCAAGATGACTTTTAACTTCCTCCAAACTTAAGTTTTAAAGTCAAAATAAGTGCAACAAATAGTTAAAAAATAGAACAAAAAGGGCTTTTTGACATAAAATTAGCGGTTTTTTAACTTAGTTTTCCTTTAAAAAAACCATTTGAGAAAAAGTCACTCAAAAACATTATGAGTAAAATGCGTTTTTTTGGATTTTAACCATACATGGGCACGGGGGGGGGGGTTTGGGGGGGGTTAACCCCCCCAAATTCTGAGAAGAGGGTTTAACCCCCCACTCAGAAGTGGGGGGGGAGAAAAAGTTAACCCCCCCAATTTTGGAAAAATGAAGAGAAAAAAATGTCTTTAAATTGACTTCTAACTGCTTTCAAACTTAAGTTTTGAGGTCAAAATGAATGTGTTAAGCAATAAAAAGCTTAAAAATGCAATAAAAAGGGCTTTTTGACCTAAAATTAGCGTTTTTACCTATTTTTCCTTCAAAATCGAAAAACGATATGGGTAAAATGCACTCCAGAAAAAAAACGATATGAGTATTTTGCGTTTTTTGGTTTTTAACCCCAACCCCTAATTTGGGGTTTAACCCCCCTCCCACTCCGGACCAACTTGCCCATGTATGTTTTAACCCCCACCCCCAAAGCCCGGTTTAATTTCTCACCCACTCGAGACCAACTTGCTCATCCATCTAAGTATTAGTTTGTAAATTTTAACATGAATTTGGGCGGAGGGTTCGAATTTTCGAGGCTAGGTGGGGTGGACCCCATCCTACCTCCCCCGACTATGCTCATGTATAAATTTAAATGTTTTTTATTTATTTATACTAATAAGTTTACTAAGTAAAGTACTATACTATTAAAATTAAATATTAATCGATTTTAGGAATTCAAATCCCAAGGTTGGATTGATAATGTAGTGATACCTGGAACAGACCCAAAAGAACACGAATATAGGTAATTATGGTTCCAACCTAAATTTAACGAATAAAAACTTTTTGAGTAAAAAAACCTTATGTCACCACCACCCAATATGAGGATGATAGACAGAGATAAGCGAGTAGTGCATTTTCCGTGAATTTAAGTAGATACCCGGCTTAGGTGAACGTGTTTTGGAAAGCTAGGGTATGTTCAGAAATGGGTAAGTTGGACCGGAGTGGGAAGGGGTGGTTAATTCCCAGTTTTACAAAAATTTGCTACACAATCCACAGACCTGGGCACGGTCTGAAAATGCCCCCCCCCGCTTTATTGGACGATTGCCCCCCCGCGGAAAAATGAAAAAGTACTCAAAAATTATGGCGCCATTTTTAACCTATTATGGTGCCAACTCGCGAAATTTTTGCAGTTTTTAGCCTATTTCAATGCATTTTAAGCCATTTTAGACCTATTTTTACCTTATTTTCGCTTTTTTGTCCCTTTTTTCTTTTTTCCTCTTTTTTTTCTCTTTTTCTCCTTTTTTTTCTCCCCTGCTTGCCCTCCCCGTTTTATTGACCCTCCCCGTTTCAAAAAAAGTTGCCCCCGTGCCCCCCGTTTTGGAATTGCCCCCCCCCCCAATAAAATCCGGTGGGGGGGGGGGCAGTGCACAGGTCTGCAATGTATAGCAGTGCTCTTTAATTATTTATGAAATTAATTAGTATCAAAAATAGGGCGAATTTCCGGGGGTGGCTCAGCTCCTGGAAAAGAGCTCAGCTTCACCCTCGAAGCTTCGGGAACGTCACTTTTTAAATGTAAAAAAAAAGTTAATTGCAAAATGAAGAAATTTTTAGCAAAAAAAAACAGCTAATGAAAATCCGAAAATTGTTAATAATAAAGGAAAATTTTTTAGCAATAACCTAAACGAAAGTGTAAATAACAGAAAAAACAGTGTTAAAGAATGTTTTTGTAACTTCAGGTGGGGATACAGAGCTGAGCGTTCGGTGGATAAAATGCTGGTGCTGACATTCGCGTGCAAAATATTCGGGGCCGGTCACACGCCGGACAACTGGCCCAATCACATGAAATACTGTCGGGAGGATTGAAATTCAGTAATATAAAATACTGGCAGTAACTTATTGGGACTTTGGGACTTTTTAGGTATATTAATAGGCGGTCAGATTGTAAATGTGCCAAATTGCATTGTAATATGGTTGACAATTTTGCGGTTCAAAATGCTCTGGTGCAACTGAAATGAGAAGTAAAAAAAAACCAGCTGGTATAGGAAGTAGGAACAGGCAGGTGACACGTCAGAATTTGATGTAATATGTTTTAAAATTGTAGGAATTTCAGCATGGATGAGCTTATAGGGTAAGGGTAGTGCAGGGTGGAGTCAGTGTGTTAAAAACCGGGAGAATGCCCACTCATGATTTTGTCATACAAACCTGGGCACTCCACCTCCGGGGTTTTATTGGGGGGAGGCAATTTTAAAACGGGGGGGGCAAATCCTCCAATAAAGCGAGGGGGGCATTTCCAGACCGTGCCAAGGTGTGGTCATATGATTTAATTATCATTATTACCACCCCCTCCCCTTCCTAAAAAAACGGAAACTCTGAAAGACCATCACCGTTCACCATAAATTTTAGCTCTCCAGTCCCAGCAATAGATAAAAATAGAATTTGCTGGGGATTACCTTGGGTTGGCTGGGCTAAAATAAGGAAGAGGAGGTTGTTCCAGGGGGGTTGGGGGAGATAAAAGGAAACGTGACTTATTATGAACCCTGCCCTGCTTCTCCCTACCCCCTTTCTTGGGGTATGCCAAATGTGGATTCTGCCGGCCTGGCTGCCTTGAATTCAATCTAAATAGGTGTTTTTAAGCCCTAATTTTGCTCATTTTAACGCTAAATCAAAAAATTTGGCCTCCCCCAGACCCCCGGCGGATGCTTCGCGTAGGCCTTTCCAGGAAAACTGAAAACGGAATATAATTGCGGCGCGAAGCGCCGTATTTATTTTCCGTTTTCAGTTTTCCAGAGTCTGCCCCCCTCCTTTCAAAAATCCTGACACAGGCCCTGTACGTATGGGCATAACCCAACCCGTATTTGTGTTCATTTATAAACACGAACCCGGGGCTTTACTTACCTACCGCGTACCAGTATATCCGCTATTAAAATGTATTAATAAAATAAAACCTTAAATTTTACGGGTGATTGACAAGCCGGTTTAATCTTGTCAAGTACTAATTTTGCTTTGTTTGTTGTTAGTTTTTATTTTTGTTCTTGTTAAATATGTGTAATTTTGTTTTATTGATTTGCATTCGTTAGTCGAAATGATATCGAAAACTGAATACGTTTTTTGTGAGGTCTGAAGCACTATTTGGGAGGGATAGGGTTGGATAAAATTTTAATTTTATATTTATACGAGTGTTTGGATTTAATAGGTCCAACAGATATGTTTAAAGTTTAACTTCAGGTCAAAAAGTTGAATTTATATAGATGCGATCAAGTTTGTCCAAAAGGCTTTAAGTTTTATTGGCAAAAATGTGATTTAGGTTTAAATACAAAAAGTTCATTTTTTTAAATCGTGCTTTTACGCAAACGTTTTCAACTAGAATTATAACAAAAAAACTAAATTCGTAGGGTTAAAACGAAAGTTTTTTAGGAATCTTTTTTTTAGAATGAATGAACTAAAAATAATGCCAGATTAATTTCTTTATGACCTACTTAGAATAGAATGCTGTATTATTTTGATGAATTTTGATCAATAAATTCAGTGTGAATAAATTCTTTACAAAAACCTTGTTCTGTTTTTTACAAATTATGCAATCCTTAAAAATTCAACCGCAAAACAAAAATATATAAAAACTTTTCAAGGAAGGTTTTGATTTAAAAAAACATTAACACAGAACCAGTAAATAGCGAATTTCGGTTTGACATGTTTTGAAATTTGAGGGTTTTTAGGGAGTTCGTTTTTACATTTTTTGTGGTTTTATAATTTTGTATGATTCTAATTTTAAAACCTTTGTTTGCTATGGTTAAATTATATCTGGCTGACGCTGAAAATTAGAATGCAGACATGAAGGGACCAATTAAAATTGTGCGGTAATGACGTTTTTTTAAAAAAAACCAATAAGAACGCAGAATTTTTTTTAATTCCACCTTTTTACAAAATATACTAGAATTAGCCATCTTTAACCCTTTAAAAATTTGCATTTGGGTTTTAAATTAATTAAATTGATAAATAATTATTAAAATACGGGTTTTGATCTTTATTATTAAACAGATGTCGTTAAAAATTTTGAATGGCTTTTTTGTTAAATAGCCAATTCAATACTGCAATTTTCGCAGTCAGCTAGATTTTATTTGCCTATAGTACTTTTTGACCAGGATTTAAACAGAGGTTAGTTTAAAAGTTTCGATTAAAACTTTAGTTACTTTTCATCGTTATTATGACACAATGAGTCAAAAGATTCTTAAAATACTCGTAACTGTGACTCATAAGTCACGTTGATTTTATAATGATTGTGACTCTTTGTGTCAAAAGTAATTTGAAAAATGTAATTTAAGTAAAGTAAGAGTAAAAGTAATTTGTGATTTTTATTTTAAGTAAAGTTAAAGTAAGGGTCAAAATTTTGTTTAAGTAAAGTAAGAGTAAGACCTATTCTTTTAAGTAAAAGTATAATAAAAGTATTTTAAAACGGCTTAAAACACCGGTTTTTAGAGACCTAGAGGTCCGTTTCAAATTTTTTTGTTTATTTTATGCATAAATTTTATTTTTAAAGTTTTTTGGTCTAAATAAATGGTTTTTAGCGTGTTAGCATCTTCAAGATTTTTTTTCTCTCAATCAATTTCAACAAGCATATGGGAAATTCACTTGTTGAAATTACTTAAATTAATTTAAGTATTTACTGGAAAAAGTGATAAAAGTAAGTGAAAGTTTGAGTAAGAGTAAAAGTAAGTGAAATTTAAAAGTCCAAAATCCGTTACTTTTATTAGTTTAAGTAAAATTAAAAGCAATTTTTTGCAACACTAGTCAGAGTATTGACGTTTTATTTTATTAATTATTGTACTTTGCATTTTTAAAAATTAAAGTTATGATTAGCAGTACTTTTTGAATATAAATCATAGAAAAAAATGAATAAACTATAATATTTGTGGTAGTAATATAGTCTGTTCAAGAACGATTGAGACTGGCCACAAAACGTAAACTTTAAAACATATTTCAAGAACGTGCGAACGAATAACACGATACTTATATCAGTGTGTAGCTTAGACTTTTAGCTATCAGTCCAAATTAAAAATATGACATTTATTAATAACGCCATAACTACGGCCATTACAGTGGAAAAAAAACTTGGGCTTCAAAAAACCAAAACTTTTTTATTATTGCGAGAGAAGAAAGGCTACATGGTATACTATTAGCACATACTTTTTCAAGCTTTCCTGAAAATTCGAGTACTATTCAAACGGTGAGTTTTTATAAGGCGGTTTCAATGCGGTCGGTTTACGTTTTTTTTTACTGAATTTTTAGTACATGGGCCCACTTAATGTTAAGAATGATCGATGCTCTTGGGGCCCACTTAATGTTAAGCACTAACGCAAGTTATACACCACACCAAATGGGCGCCATTTTTTTATCCCTGACTTTTGACCTATACTTTTTTTTGGGGTTAACCCCCTGGGCCGGTCCACTAAACGCGTGCTGACTAGGTGCTAATTTAGCACGTTTAAAACTCTTAATAATGTTTTAATTTTGGTGTTTTTTCTCAAGATATGTTATGCGACTCTTCTTTTTAAATGGTATAAATTAATATTTACACAGTTTTATGCATATTTGCTTTAAATATAAGCTAATAAAGCCTTAACCCCTAGCTATGAGTTTTTCTAACCCTTAACTAGGGGTTATTGCCTTATTAGCTTGTATCTATATATAAATAGACGTAATGTCTGTGTGTGTGTGTGTGTGTGTGTGTGTGTGTGTGTGTGTGTGTGTGTGTGTGTGTGTGTGTGTGTGTGTGTGTGTGTGTGTGTGTGTGTGTGTGTGTGTGTGTGTGTGTGTGTGTGTGTGTGTGTGTCTGTCTGTCTGTGTGTTCCCTAACTCCTCCCTAACCACCCAACAGATTAAGGTGAATAATGTATCGTTAGAAAGCTTATACCCCAGGGAATGTCGTAATGGGGTTGAAATTTTGAAACAACTTACATGGACATCTTTATACTGGACAACGCGTTTTCACCAAAGGGGGGACCCTATGGATTTTGGAACTTAAAAAATTTTTTGACTCACAATTGGCTCAAACTTATTTGAAAAAGTAATTAGGCAATGTAAAGCCAGAATAGCATGATTTTTGGAAAAATGAACATGGTCATCTTTATACTGTACAACGTTTTTTTCATTAAAGAAGGGAATTACCTTGCTCACCAACCACAAAAGGGATTGAGCTAAATGAGATTTCATTGCAAAGCTTACGTTCCGGAGAATGTGATAAAGAGGTTGAAGTTTAGAAAATAATTTGCATGGACATCTTTAGCCTGGACAAAACATTTTCTCAAAAAGGGGATACCTATGGATGTTGCAAAGTAAAAATTTTTTGTCTTTGAATTGGCTCGAACTTATTGATAAGAGTAATTATCCAATGTGAAATCAAAATGAAATGTTTTTGGTAAGATTAACATGGACATCTTAATGCTGGACAACGTTTTTTCACTAAAAAGAGGAACGACCTTCCTTTCCAACCAGCAAAAGGATTGGGCTAAATGAGATATCATTGCAAAGCTCGCAGACAGGGGAATGTCATAAAAGGGTTGAAATAAAAAAAAACTGCATGAACATCTTTTGGTTGGACAACACATTTTCATAAAAAGGGGAAACCTACGGATTTTGGAAATCCAAAATTTTTTTGTCTTTAAATTGGCTCGAACTTATTGATAAGAGTAATTAGCCAATGTAAAACCAAAATGTCATGTTTTTTGGTAAGATTAACATGGACATCTTAATGCTGGACAACATTTTTTCACTAAAAACAGGAACAACCTTCCTCCTCAACCAGCAAAAAAATTGAGCTAAATGGGATATCGTTGCAAAGCTTACAGACAGGGAAATTTCATAAAGGGGTTAAAATAAAAAAAATCGCATGGACATCTTTTGGTTGGACAAGACATTTTCACAAAAACAGGGCTTAAGTTTCAAGGAATGTCATAAAAGGGTTAATGTTTAAAAAAATAAATAAAAAGAACATTTTTTGCTGGACAACGCATTTTGACCAAAGGGTGGGGGGCTTTTTCCCAACCACAAAACGGATTGGGCTAAATGAGGTATCATTGCAAAGCTTACAGTCTGGAAAATGTCATAAATGGGTTGAAATTTTAAAAAAATAACATGGACATCTTTATAATGGACAACATATTTTTACCAAGGAGGGAAAGACCTTTCTCCCCAATTACAAAAAAGATTTAGGGGGGGGGGGTAAATCAGATATTATGGGTAAACCATATAGTTCAGGGAGCATCATAAAGGGGTTGAAATTAGTAAAAAATAGCATGGACATCCTTATGCTGGACAACATATTTTCACCAAACGAGGGAAAGACCCTTCCTCCAAGGACAAAATGAAGTGCGGGTTAATTGAGGTATCATTGTAAGGCTTACAGTCACGGGAATGGCATAGAAGGGTTGAATTTTGAAAAAAAAAAGTAAATGAATATAAAAAACGCCGGAAAAAATTATTTGTCAGCCGTATGGCTGACACGGGCTTCTTGTTTATAACAAATATGCATAAAATTAATAAAATATCAATTTATGCCATGCAGACAAAGAGTTTGAAAAGTTTTTTCTCGAGAAAAACCCAAAAATTAAAACATTAGCAAGAGTTTTTTACACAACGTGCTATTCCAGCAAGAACCACCATCAACATCAAAATGTTACCTACTTTCAGCCATCATCATGATCAACTCCCGACTCTTCTTACTTTTGCTTATAGTCCTTTTATTATACCTTTTTTTTTATTTTTCTTATTTTTATTGTTCTCTCTGTATTATTAAACATAACCTCACATCTAATCCCTAAAATCCCCTGATAGGGGTGGGGCCTTTGACTAACATTCTACATCAACAACAGTGCTGATATAGGGTGGTAGGCGGTAATATGGAATATCCATGGCCGGCCCGCTTCAGCTTTAAAAAAAAAAAAAACTAAAAATAATGCCAGATTAATTTCTTTATGACCTACTTAGAATAGAATGCTGTATTATTTTGATGAATTTCGATCAATAAATTCAGTGTGAATAAATTCTTTACAAAAACCTTGTTCTGTTTTTTACAAATTATGCAATCCTTAAAAATTCAACCGCAAAACAAAAATATATAAAAACTTTTCAAGGAAGGTTTTGATTTAAAAAAACATTAACACAGAACCAGTAAATAGCGAATTTTGTTTGACATGTTTTGAAATTTGAGGGTTTTTAGGGAGTTCGTTTTCACATTTTTTGTGGTTTTATAATTTTGTATGATTCTAATTTTAAAACCTTTGTTTGCTATGGTTAAATTATATCTGGCTGACGCTGAAAATTAGAATGCAGACATGAAGGGACCAATTAAAATTGTGCGGTAATGACGTTTTTTTAAAAAAAACCAATAAGAACGCAGAATTTTTTTTAATTCCACCTTTTTACAAAATATACTAGAATTAGCCATCTTTAACCCTTTAAAAATTTGCATTTGGGTTTTAAATTAATTAAATTGATAAATAATTATTAAAATACGGGTTTTGATCTTTATTATTAAACGGATGTCGTTAAAAATTTTGAATGGCTTTTTTGTTAAATAGCCAATTCAATACTGCAATTTTCGCAGTCAGCTAGATTTTATTTGCCTATAGTACTTTTTGACCAGGATTTAAACAGAGGTTAGTTTAAAAGTTTCGATTAAAACTTTAGTTACTTTTCATCGTTATTATGACACAATGAGTCAAAAGATTCTTAAAATACTCGTAACTGTGACTCATAAGTCACGTTGATTTTATAATGATTGTGACTCTTTGTGTCAAAAGTAATTTGAAAAATGTAATTTAAGTAAAGTAAGAGTAAAAGTAATTTGTGATTTTTATTTTAAGTAAAGTTAAAGTAAGGGTCAAAATTTTGTTTAAGTAAAGTAAGAGTAAGACCTGTTCTTTTAAGTAAAAGTATAATAAAAGTATTTTAAAACGGCTTAAAACACCGGTTTTTAGAGACCTAGAGGTCCGTTTCAAATTTTTTTGTTTATTTTATGCATAAATTTTATTTTTAAAGTTTTTTGGTCTAAATAAATGGTTTTTAGCGTGTTAGCATCTTCAAGATTTTTTTTCTCTCAATCAATTTCAACAAGCATATGGGAAATTCACTTGTTGAAATTACTTAAATTAATTTAAGTATTTACCGGAAAAAGTGATAAAAGTAAGTGAAAGTTTGAGTAAGAGTAAAAGTAAGTGAAATTTAAAAGTCCAAAATCCGTTACTTTTATTAGTTTAAGTAAAATTAAAAGCAATTTTTTGCAACACTAGTCAGAGTATTGACGTTTTATTTTATTAATTATTGTACTTTGCATTTTTAAAAATTAAAGTTATGATTAGCAGTACTTTTTTGAATATAAATCATAGAAAAAATGAATAAACTATAATATTTGTGGTAGTAATATAGTCTGTTCAAGAACGATTGAGACTGGCCACAAAACGTAAACTTTAAAACATATTTCAAGAACGTGCGAACGAATAACACGATACTTATATCAGTGTGTAGCTTAGACTTTTAGCTATCAGTCCAAATTAAAAATATGACATTTATTAATAACGCCATAACTACGGCCATTACAGTGGAAAAAAAACTTGGGCTTCAAAAAACCAAAACTTTTTTATTATTGCGAGAGAAGAAAGGCTACATGGTATACTATTAGCACATACTTTTTCAAGCTTTCCTGAAAATTCGAGTACTATTCAAACGGTGAGTTTTTATATGGCGGTTTCAATGCGGTCGGTTTACGTTTTTTTTTACTGAATTTTTAGTACATGGGCCCACTTAATGTTAAGAATGATCGATGCTCTTGGGGCCCACTTAATGTTAAGCACTAACGCAAGTTATACACCACACCAAATGGGCGCCATTTTTTTATCCCTGACTTTTGACCTATACTTTTTTTTGGGGTTAACCCCCTGGGCCGGTCCATTAAACGCGTGCTGACTAGGTGCTAATTTAGCACGTTTAAAACTCTTAATAATGTTTTAATTTTGGTGTTTTTTCTCAAGATATGTTATGCGACTCTTCTTTTTAAATGGTATAAATTAATATTTACACAGTTTTATGCATATTTGCTTTAAATATAAGCTAATAAAGCCTTAACCCCTAGCTATTGTATTGTATTGTATTGTATTTATTTTGTATTGTATTTATTTTTTGTCTACGACTGGGACATACAAAGCAATAGAAACATTGCACTGATTTAGTATGCACCAAGAAACAAAAGACTAGTAATATGATAAATGAAATACATTAAGCCAAAGGTCAGCCAACCAACCACTTCTGTCCCATTAGGATTCGCGACTCCCATGAGAAATAAGCGATTGGCAACCTAAAGCAAAAATGACTGATGTATTTCAAGATTTTAGAAATAATTACATATAAACATAACATTTAAATAAAATTATATTACGAAAAAACAATTAAATCACATTATAAAAAGGAATATTTCCAAAAAGATTATGTAAACAGATATAATCACGCATTCGACAATAAAATAGTTTTTTGTTAAGTTCACAGAAATCTGTATTCAAACTGTTTCAAAGCTATGAGTTTTTCTAACCCTTAACTAGGGGTTATTGCCTTATTAGCTTGTATCTATATATAAATAGACGTAATGTCTGTCTGTGTGTGTGTGTGTGTGTGTGTGTGTGTGTGTGTGTGTGTGTGTGTGTGTGTGTGTGTGTGTGTGTGTGTGTGTGTGTGTGTGTGTGTTTGTGTTTTCCCTAACTCCTCCCTAACCACCCAACGGATTAAGGTGAATAAGGTATCGTTAGAAAGCTTATACCCCAGGGAATGTCGTAATGGGGTTGAAATTTTGAAACAACTTACATGGACATCTTTATACTGGACAACGCGTTTTCACCAAAGGGGGGACCCTATGGATTTTGGAACTTAAAAAATTTTTTGACTCACAATTGGCTCAAACTTATTTGAAAAAGTAATTAGGCAATGTAAAGCCAGAATAGCATGATTTTTGGAAAAATGAACATGGTCATCTTTATACTGTACAACGTTTTTTTCATTAAAGAAGGGAATTACCTTGCTCACCAACCACAAAAGGGATTGAGCTAAATGAGATTTCATTGCAAAGCTTACGTTCCGGAGAATGTGATAAAGAGGTTGAAGTTTAGAAAATAATTTGCATGGACATCTTTAGCCTGGACAAAACATTTTCTCAAAAAGGGGATACCTATGGATGTTGCAAAGTAAAAATTTTTTGTCTTTGAATTGGCTCGAACTTATTGATAAGAGTAATTATCCAATGTGAAATCAAAATGAAATGTTTTTGGTAAGATTAACATGGACATCTTAATGCTGGACAACGTTTTTTCACTAAAAAGAGGAACGACCTTCCTTTCCAACCAGCAAAAGGATTGGGCTAAATGAGATATCATTGCAAAGCTCGCAGACAGGGGAATGTCATAAAAGGGTTGAAATAAAAAAAAACTGCATGAACATCTTTTGGTTGGACAACACATTTTCACAAAAAGGGGAAACCTACGGATTTTGGAAATCCAAAATTTTTTTGTCTTTAAATTGGCTCGAACTTATTGATAAGAGTAATTAGCCAATGTAAAACCAAAATGTCATGTTTTTTGGTAAGATTAACATGGACACCTTAATGCTGGACAACATTTTTTCACTAAAAACAGGAACAACCTTCCTCCTCAACCAGCAAAAAAATTGAGCTAAATGGGATATCGCTGCAAAGCTTACAGACAGGGAAATTTCATAAAGGGGTTAAAATAAAAAAAATCGCATGGACATCTTTTGGTTGGACAAGACATTTTCACAAAAACAGGGCTTAAGTTTCAAGGAATGTCATAAAAGGGTTAATGTTTAAAAAAATAAATAAAAAGAACATTTTTTGCTGGACAACGCATTTTGACCAAAGGGTGGGGGGCTTTTTCCCAACCACAAAACGGATTGGGCTAAATGAGGTATCATTTGCAAAGCTTACAGTCTGGAAAATGTCATAAATGGGTTGAAATTTTAAAAAATAACATGGACATCTTTATAATGGACAACATATTTTTACCAAGGAGGGAAAGACCTTTCTCCCCAATTACAAAAAAGATTTAGGGGGGGGGGTAAATCAGATATTATGGGTAAACCATATAGTTCAGGGAGCATCATAAAGGGGTTGAAATTAGTAAAAAAATAGCATGGACATCCTTATGCTGGACAACATATTTTCACCAAACGAGGGAAAGACCCTTCCTCCAAGGACAAAATGAAGTGCGGGTTAATTGAGGTATCATTGTAAGGCTTACAGTCACGGGAATGGCATAGAAGGGTTGAATTTTGAAAAAAAAAAGTAAATGAATATAAAAAACGCCGGAAAAAATTATTTGTCAGCCGTATGGCTCACACGGGCTTCTTGTTTATAACAAATATGCATAAAATTAATAAAATATCAATTTATGCCATGCAGACAAAGAGTTTGAAAAGATTTTTCTCGAGAAAAACCCAAAAATTAAAACATTAGCAAGAGTTTTTTACACAACGTGCTAACATAGCACCTAGTCAGCACGCGTTTAGTGGACCGGCCGCTAGGGGGCCGAGCACATTTAAATTTTTTTAAATTTTTTTTTCCAAAACCATCAAAAATGTAAAATTTATCACACATGACGAATTTTGTTATATAGTTTGTGTAAAAAATCTAAATCAAATCAAAACGTGCGAATTTAAAATTTTGAAGCATTCAAACTCCCTATGCTGGTTTACAAATATTGTTGAAATTTTTGCCTAATTATCCCTCGTGGAGGGTTGGGTTCCAGCTAAGAGAGCGTTACTGTAAAAGTACTGGAATAGGACTTTAACGGCAAAATAGGATTGGCGGAATACGATTAATAACATATGGCCTGCCTAGCGATAAAAACAAAAATATTAACTGTTAATCTTCAAAAGCACCTTTTAACTCAAATTGCACATAATACATTCAAAAACAGACCGAAGCTCCCAGAAGCGG
>JASAMX010012901.1:0-46055 GCA_030248175.1 Microlaimidae sp. YZB2_3
ATTGCTAATTAAACGCAAATTCAAACATTCAATGTTTATTCTAGCTGTATTTCTACGGACTTCAGGCCGCGTAATAAAATTAATTCAAAATACAATGGACATTTGCGTGATTGTTTTTTTAAATTTTTTTAAAAATTATTATTTTGCGCGGCGGCTGTCGTGACCGCTATGTCGTTTTTACAGTGCCTTTGAGTTTAGTTAAAATGTACAGAAATCAACACATGACCAATTGAATCACACACGCCACGAATCTCATAGTGCTATTCCTTTCCTCCAATATCATGCTCCGGCCATTTAAAGCCCCTTAAATGAACGATTTTAAGCTTAATTAAATTTGAAATATATTTAGAAATGCTTTATCAGCATTTTAAGACTATTTTTAACGTTTTAAATAAGTTTCTGAAAAAATTAATTTACCAAAAAAATTGACAAAATTATCAATAGCATCACTTTTTAATTATTTATGAACTTAGTAAAAAACAGGGTGGAACTCCGGAGCTTTGCTCCGGAACATCACCATTACTTACTCATGAGTCTTAACCCTTTGGGATTCTTTCCACTGCATATCCGCAGAATGAACTCCGGGCCAGTGCTGAACAGTGTTAAATTTAGCTACAGAGACAATGACGCGGAGTTTAACACTGAGCAGCACTGATGTGAAATCCAACAATTTTTCAATTAAAAATCGTAGGAAAATTGTCATTTTTGTAGAGTTATATTTCATTAACCACTGAAAATATTTTGACGGAAAAAAGTTTGTGAGCTATTAGGGGCAAAGGTAAAGTTTTCACGAAAAATCATCGAAATCAAAAAGTTTGACTCTTCTGTACCACACCTTTAACGCTTTAACCATCATCAGCGTAAGGCAAAAAGAATGGTATTTTTTTCCATTTTTACGCGTGTTCTTCAGGCTGCTTTTTTTCCGACTTAAACCATCAAATAGTAGTAAAGTAACGTAAATCACAACTATAATTAATCCAATGTAAAATTTTATATTTAATTTTAAGATCGTGATTTCGTCTTCAGAGGTTGCGCCGATCACCGCTTGTCTGCAAGAATGCGCGGTACGAATAACTCGCAAATTACGCAATTGATTGGAAAACATATGGAATGCAACGAAGACAACAAAGCCATGTCCATCAAACAATGCTTTTGCAGCGAAAAAACTTTGTGCAATGGCGCATCGATGGACCGGACTCCTCTGCCGCTTCCCTATTTTTCGCTTTTATTTTTTGGTTTAGTTGAAGTAATGCGATTTATTTGTAACTTTTAATAGCGAAGTTACGTTTTATCATGAAAAAAACTAGTTAACAGTGTGACTGTGAACATCATCGAGCGATCACGCGAAGAATAATTTTATGTAACAATTATTTTTTACATTATAAAATTTGGGACATCACTTTTGATATTATTTGGAACTAGTCTGGCACTAAACACAAGTAAATATGGTTCAGATGGACTGGCAATTCAAATAATAGTTGACTTTTTCGAGAAAAGTAATTTGCTTATAGCTTCGAAGCACTCAAGCACTTACACATGGGCACGATCCCCACAATCTAAATTAGGACTCGTTACTATATTAGAGTTCCCTGCGATGACCTAAACTTATAGTGGTGTCGGTAGCTCGAAATTTTTTTTGGGTGATGAGGTAATCGTCTCGTCCTCATTTTCTCCAACTACAGAAAAGCATGTGGGCTAGTTATGGGGGCAGACTATTGTAGCAAGAATATATTACACACGAGAATTTCCGACTGTACACTAAATTTTTGACCAACACTTTGCTACGAAATTCTCAAGTGATTATCTGTTAATTTTCTTGCACAGTGATTTTTAACACAATGTTAGTATCTTCCAATAAAAATTATATTTTTCTTCGTACTCAGTAAAGCTTTTTTTCAAACTGCGATCATTTTCTTACACTTAGTAAAGTACGTCCATATTATGTACGTTATTAACTGCAAAATTTTGGTCAAAAAAAATGCGTACAGACAGACTTTCTCAGCGTTATAATATTTTTGCCTACTCCCATTGCTCATAGCAGCCAAAAAATCTTTTTTTAGTGTTTTTAGGTACATAAGACAGGAGGGGGACACGCCTTCTTAGAGGGGTTCCCGGGTTTTTTTGAATGCGAATTTGAACAATTTGGTTTTCTTGTCTACTTGTGCTTAAATTTTAATTATTTGTATTAAACAACTGTTAATTCTTTGTTAATTTATGTGTTGTACACATTTTTAATGGGTAAAAACACTAAAAATTATCTTTTATATCTTTATCATCGGTATTATATTGAATAAGACACTTGCTTAAATCACAGAATTATCAATGCACAAAGTAACTAACTGCTAAGCATAAAATAAATAAAAAAGCAGTGAGGTGGCACAATAAATAACCAATAAAACATTTCATACCTTGGCTTTTAAAATGACTAGAAACTTGTCAAAAATAGAGTTCTGCTAGGAACTGTTTTAAAATCAATTTTGTCTTCGCTAAATTGGTAGCATTTTAAAAAACTTAAACATTCCGATAAGATTCAGGAAGGTAGGTTTTTACAAATAGTTTACCCATCCAACCTAACCTTAGTTTTCCTCGAACTAAAACAGCAGTAAAGAATTTCCGACTTAATAAATCAATTGTGTTTATATCGTGCATAAAAATTAGAGTATGAAAATTTGACTAGTTTTCAACCCCAAACGTCTTCAACAAATAAGTGATTCTTCTTCATATCTGTCAAGAACTGAACGGCATCAGCTTGAGACTTCCCTAAAATAAATTAAATTAAAAATTAAAAAATAATTAAAATTATTTAAAATTTAAAAATTAATTCACTTTTAGTGAAACATTTTTTCCCGTAAAACAGGAGGAAAAAAGAAGAAAATCTTTAGTTTTTATATTTAAAACCAAAACTTAACCAGAGCAACCACAACCTTTTGAAAATATTTTAGAATAAATTATTGCACAATATTTTAGAAGCAGTAAGTAGGTTTTTTTTGTCGGCAGTTGCCGAAATTTCCGGGGGTACATAGATTTATCTCACAGATATGAGTTAAATAATCCTTCATACCCTAATAGAACTCTATCCTGTTAAAAAATAATCTTTTAATAATTTTTAAGAATTCTGTACTTTAGCTTTAAAGATCAAAAGTTATTGGTTATTGGCATACATGGGCACGGGGGGGGGGGTTGGGGAGTTAACCCTCCAATTTTGGAAAAATGAAGAAAAAAACGTCTTTAAAATGATTTCTAACTGCCTCCAAACTTAAGTTTTGAGGTCAAAATGAATGTTTTAAAGAGTAAAAAGCTTGAAAATGCAATAAAAAGGGCTTTTTGACCTAAAATTAGCGTTTTTTACCTTTTTTTAAATTGAAAAACGATATAGGTAAAATGCACTCCAGAAAAAAAACTATATGGGTGTTTTGCGTTTCTCGGATTTTAACCCCCCCCCAATTTGGGGTTTAACCCCTCCCCTACTCCGGACCAACTTGCCCATGTATGGTTATTTGGTTATTGGTTCAATTGAATATTACTATTGCAAATAAAAAAACCCTTAATTGTTACACGAACACGTCACTTCGACAGAATGGGAACCAGAACCAGTCAAATAAGGCAATAATAAAAATGAAATTTTTTTTGGGCAAAAATTAAATTTCATTTTATTGTTTTTTATTTGTTAAAATGATATTTTTGTAAACAATACACGTCATTTCAATTAAACAAAATTTGTAATAAAAGCAAAGTAGGAAAAACTAATTAAAACAGACCGAAAGTTGGTAGTTTGGTAAAATATCACAAAAAATAGTCTAAGAATGCATTTTTGTATTAAATAACATGATATTTAATGGCAAAATAAAAATAGATTTTTAGTTGCTCTTTGTTATTAATTTCAGGGAGTCATGAATCTTTTTGAAGTAGGGAATAAATAGGTAGTCGTAGTAGTAGTATTAAAAAATATATTCTTTCAGTTTTGCTTATTGGGTCATACAACTACAGTGCGGTGTATACTTGCTTTTGTATGTTTTTCTCTTAGGATGAAAATAAATAAATAATAATAATAATAATTTAAAATAAGAAAAACATTAATTTACATTAAAACTTTAATGTTTTTAAAGGTATTTTGGAAAACTTCTTTTTGGAATTTTTATTTTATACCCGCCAAGGATACTTAACATGAAATGGAACTATTCAGAAAAATAAGCCCCACCAGGACTACGACTAAAACTATGAGCCCTGCTCCTCTACCATCGGTAAAACGGCACCTGGGCATAACTAAATTCTGCTTGCACTTACCGCAATGTTCTTTTAGAATATCAACCAAGGCCGCAAACACATCTCGTGACATTCCCTGTGCATCCCCGCACACGTAAATTCTAGTTTCAGCCACCTCCCCATCAGCTGCTTTGATGGTTTAAGTCGGAAAAAAGCAGCCGAAGAACACGCGAAAAGAAAAAAATACCATTCTTTGCTACGCAAGAAAGCGTAAAGGACAGAAGAGCAACAAAAAACTCGCCCCAGCTCCAAACCCAAGAAAATACCCAAAAAACAACCCAAAAAACACACAGCGCCAAAACCCGCACCGCAAAAGCCGCGCGGAACTCATGAGTAGTTAATGGTGATGTTCCGGAGCAAAGCTCCGGAGTTCCGCCCTATTTTTTTACTAAGTTCATAAATAATTAAAAAGTGATGCTATTGATAATTTTGTCAATTTTTTTGGTAATTTAATTTTTTCAGAAACTTATTTAAAACGTTAGAAATAGTCTTAAAATACTGATAGAGCATTTCTAAATATATTTCAAATTTAATTAAGCTTAAAATCATTCATTTAAGGGGCTTTAAATGGCCGGAGCATGATATTGGAGGAAAGGAATAGCACTATGGAGTACATAGCATGTGTGATTCAATTGGTCATGTGTTGAATTTGTGTACATTTTAACTAAACTCAAAGGCACTGTAGAAACGACAGAGCGGTCGCGACAGCCAACGCGCAAGATAATTATAAAAAATTTGAAAAAACAATAACGGAAATGCTCATTGTATTTTGAATTAATTTTATTACGCGGCCTGAAGTCCGTAGAAATACAGCTAGAATAAACATTGAATGTTTTGAATTTCGTTTTAATTTAAAAGTAGCGATATGAGTCAGTTCAATTTTTAATTTACATAAGATAGACCAAAATCTTATACAAAATCTCCAATATTTTTTCTGTATGAGTATACTCTAATAAAAACATAGGTAAAAAACATATATTATGACCAAAAGTAATTTTTTCATGATTTATTAATATGTTTTTGCACAATAAATGACGTTTTCAGATATAAATTGGTGTGTTTTTATTTTTATTTTAACCATTTTAAGTATTTGGAAATGGATTTGAAATGAACTGCTGGCATTAATCCAACAGCATTCAGTGTTTAAGTAATGTCGCTTCCTGGTGGCATTTGAGTTTAGTAAATACATCTTTTTGATTTTTCATCATATAAATGTAAAAATACAGTTTCATTTTTTTACCAAATGATTGTTCGATCTTTTTATTTTAAAACTATAATAATTTAATTTTCAGTGCTTTCTACAAGTCTATATTTTTCACTTGGCCCTTCACTGTTTTTACCAAAACCTCAAGTTATAATGTAATTCGAATTAATACATTATTAATTACGATTTATAACCTTGAAGGTTCACCCATTGAGCAATTTTTTAACTACAGAATCATCAAAAAACGCCATTTTGGGAGAGTGGTATCTCTTTTACTACTAAGGATATTTTAAGGAAAAAATTGGGCTATTTGGGGCAGGGGTAAGGTTTTCACAAAAAAATCATTGAGATCGAAGATAAAAAGTTTGACTTAGACCGCACCTGTAAACGTGCGGTGCAGAGTCAAACTTTTGTCTTTTTTTTGATAACTTTTTGTGCAAATCTTACCCTAGCTCCCAATAACCCATTAAAATTTAAGTTAAAAGTTACCTATGCACTCGAAGAAAGCGACTACTTTTAATTTAATACCTTGATTGATAAAATTGGTGCAGTATTTCTCGAGATATTGCGTTTGCCGTACAAAAAACCCGCGATTTTTTTCGCTAAAAATACGAAATGACGGCAAAAATGTGGGAACTTCATGAAATCACTGCCGTCGTTTGGTTTTTTTTAGCCAAAAAATCGAAGGTTTTTTTGTGGGAGAAACGCAATATATCAACTAATACCACAGAAATTTTAACAATCAAAGTATAAAATTAAAGTAGAAGAATGTGAGTAAGTAATTGAGTGGATAATTTCTAACTTAAATCATTTTCCCTTTTGACCAATCTTTCATGTACAGAATTGTCGAAAAACGCCATTTTTTTGGGGGGGAGGATCATAACTCCTAAACCACTGGAGATATTTTGTTGAAAAAATTTTTGTTGGCAATTGAGGACAGGGGTAAGGTTTTCACGAAAAATCAAAAACAAAAAGTTTGATTCCGCGCCTTTAAGGAGAGCAAAAGTATTGCATTACCGGTCGAAACGAAATCAAACTATTTTTTTTCGAATAAAAGTGAAGAAAATTTAGCTTGGTTACAATTGATGAAATCGTCGTTACTACGGCAGAATGAGTCAATGCGAAAATTTTCAAAAAAGATTTTTTTTGCGTTTTGAGTAGAAAATCACCATCTACACCTTATGGCAAAAGGAGCCAACTGCAAACGAACTATAATACGGAGAAATCAGGTCATGTAACATTGAGTCACAATTTGTAAGTTCATGTAATAGTGGGTCAAACGGGGTGTGACTCTATTCACTGGGGTTTTACTATTATGACAAAATGAGTCAACATGTTTTCGACTCATTATGAATATATGGATAACTATGCAAAATATTAAAATGCTATGTTTGACAAAATGAGTCAAAATAAATAATTAACTTATATTGTGTCCAATACTCACTGTTTTGTTAAACAAGAATCTAAGTTTCAACAATGTGGTTTCAGAATTGAACTGTGAAGATAGGGCAGGGCTCATGGAAACATGGACACTTTGTGTTTTACCTATTTGCTAAATTCGCTAAAACGACTTACACTGTCATTTTTTTGTAAAATCAATAATCATATGAGATGCATTCATCTTACCCATAGAATCAAGGAAGGGCTAATAGTAACCCTTGACTATGGCATGGTCCTTATTGTTACTTTTTACAAAATCATATCACAAAAGTATTATCCCTAATATGGAGCTGGTGTGAAAAGGAACAAAGACATTATTTTCTTGTAATAGCCAAACACTACCATACCAAAGTCAGACACCAAATCAGGTCATGAACCAAGTAAGGAAGGAATAAAGCGTGATAAACAAATAAATGGGCAGAATAACCTAAAAAAAACCTTTAAATAAGTGATTAATACCAAAGCAAGGTACTTAAACGCATTATTTATAGTTACCAAACTGCCCAACCCAACACTACTAAAGACAAACCAGACAATGAATCAGATCAATATACAAAGGCAGTGCTAAAAATAACCTAAAAACCAATAAATTAGTGAATAATAGGCAAAGGCAAGCCTAATCAATAATGGAACCACCAAGGCCTTATCAAAATCAAATTAACTTATTAATGAGAAGTAACTTAACCAAAACCAAATGAGTAAGAGTACCTTGGGCAACTAATTTCTTAATAAAAAAGCTCTCAAATAACCCAATAGTAAAAATGACATAAAAGAAGTTATTAAATATAGAACTGGTAACTAATTTGTATGTGGAACTTACTATAATAACTAATGATTGCTACAAAAACTTAATAAAATTGTAACAAAATATGAGTTAAAGTTCGTTTTCTAAGATTTTTAAACCTTGTTACTAACAAACCATATGGAGTCAATCAGGTATTGACTCTATTATACCTTAAGTGACACAACGAGTCACTGTATATTTGACTCATTCTGACTCTGAATAAATATTAAAATGCTGCTTTTGACAAAAAGAGTCGCAACAAAAAATTTAATTTTTATCAGCCACAGTACATGTTTGATTTGGGGTAAATACATAAAAACGTAGCTTACCTAGAGTGTTAAAACATATTTTTGTATCAAATACTGCAACAAAAGACGGTATTTTTTTTCTGACCATTTGAAAGTTTAAAATGGCCCTATCTCAAAACAAGGATTTTTTTTCATTGACTCGTTCTGCCGTAGTAACGACGAAATATATATTTCAACACGTTTAATTTTCCTGTTACCCAGATGTGGTGAATGACAATTTGTACATAAATTTAAAACAAGGAATCAAAAAACAGAACAGAAGACGCGGAGTGAAAACAAAATATTTTGACCCCTTTCTCATTTTTGTGGTCAAAACCGAAAAAACCGGCAACAGTAAACACAATCCACAATTTTGAGCCAAGTTGTTTTTTTAGTGAAAAGAAAGGTAGTTATTTTAACAGGGTTGAGCGTGTGTCTAGATTTTAACACTAAAATATAAGGAATATAATTAATACATTTATTGGAATGTACAGAAACGTTTCCCATTTCATAAAAAACAAATACAATGTTAGATTCTGCTGTAAAATGCTGTAAGTTTTTACGTTATGAATATTATTAATGTTATTACCATGCAACTCATGCTTCGTAGCTCTGGCCATTTAAACCGGATAGAGCTCCGGAACTCCGTTCTTTAAATGAGTAATTTTAAACTTATTTAAGCTTGAAAAACGTTTTAAGTTACTCTATCTGCATTTTTAAGTTCTGCGACAAAAACAAGTAAATTTAGAATGAAATCAGGAAGGAGCCAATTGCTAAGCAGCAAAATTTGTGATACAGGCAAATGAAACATCAGGTAAAAACCAGCTTTTTGAAATAGTGTACCTCATCCTTATCGGAATACAGTGGCACTGATTTTTGTTATCCAGGTAAGGGCGAATTGCTAAATTTAGCAAGTGGGGGTTTTACTTGCCTCCATCGATAATTCTACTGCCTCCATATAAAGTTTACCTCCTCTTACCTGCCTCCTACCGGTCCCAGAAACAGATTAACCTGCTTTTCACATGTATATATGCTTTAACATAGGAGACAGTGCACAAGCCTCCGCA
The DNA here is from genome assembly GCA_030248175.1 of Microlaimidae sp. YZB2_3. Taxonomy (NCBI): domain Eukaryota; kingdom Metazoa; phylum Nematoda; class Chromadorea; order Desmodorida; family Microlaimidae; species Microlaimidae sp. YZB2_3. The sequence continues at coordinate 9,046 of JASAMX010012901.1, forward strand.
TCAACAATTTTAGTTGATTCCTCCCCCCTGCCTGCAAACATTTTTTGCTGCCACCTAAATCGAAACCTACGGAGGCAGCTTTCAAAGCCGTCCTTACCGAATTATATTTTTTTTGCTTCTATTTGAACGGCGCCAGCACTACATGAGTAAAAAAATAAACAACACTAAAACAAATTTCAATACCTGAATCTTTTGTGTCGAGTGTATATTTGAAGCACAAATGTATATCGCAAGTTTCGGTTTTCAGTTCACTAAAATTGCTAGGATTGTCGCAATCTTTGTGCTGGGCGTTCTGATTCACAGCTCAACGTTCGCAAACTCCGTATTTAGAACGTAAAAATAACGATAGAAAATAATTTATTAATGAAAATTAGTGATAAAATAAATAGTTTTCTGGCACAAACTGAAACACATTGTCAAACTGTGAATTCCACCGACACCGCCTCAAATTTATGCAAATTATATATTTATGTGCAGGTTAGGCGGAATTAACCGAAACTCGGGCTAATTAAAGAAATTTAGACGTTTTTTAAATGCAAATTAGCTTTTTGTGTATAAATTTCTGGAAATATAACTATTTTTGAATGTATTAAACTATAAAAAGCATTAAATTAAATTTAAAACAAAAAATATTATATATAAAATAGAATATAATTAATTTATCAAACAAAAGTGGCAAACTTCCAGTTTATTATTTTAGTGCAAGAACACAGTTTCAAATTTTGTTTTGAATTGTTTAATTTAAAGTTTTTTATTTGAATTTAGGGCTTAGGCTTAGGATTCACAGTGTTGATTTTTAAATTGAAACTTTTGTTATAACAAATATTAAAACTTTTTTATGTTAGAAAGTTTAACAGGAAAACACTTCAAGATTTAAACCAAAGAAATTTAATTTTTTCTAAGCCTAAATGAAACTTAAAAATTAATATGAAAGCATAAAAAAGCTCTTTCAAAATTTCAAATAAATACTTCTCAATGAATATTTTTTCGAAATATTATGCATAGTCCTAAACTGTTTTTGCAGAACACCAAAAGCTTTAAAATTGTTGAAAAATAAAAAAGCTCTTAAAACTTAATATCTGACTAATTGTCATGAAATATCACACTAAAAATACGTAATTCACTAAATTCCGGCAAAAATTTGCCGGGGAAAAAATATTAAAAATTACGGTAGATTTTGGTCGGTGCCGGTGTCGGTGGAATTTACAGTTTGCCAATACATTTTTGTAAAAAACTTCTTGTTTTGATATGAACATGAGTATATAACTTCAAGTTAGACAAATTATCTTTGTTCCTCAAAGTAAGCAATTTTTTGCGTTTTAAAGGGTGCAAATTATAAAATAAGCTTAGAATTATACAAAATAGTTTTCACAGAAACCTCACTTTAGACCCTGGACATCTGCACGATGAACAGATATTTTAAAAATGGTTTGATTATACTTTTTAAATTTTTTATGGTAATGATTTTAAATTTTTTAATAAGCTTTATAATTATGGTCAATTTTTCATGACAGCACTTCCACATAAACATTTATTAATCATCCAAACCTAGAATATAATTCCGCCTAAAATACTTTCTGCAGATATTTTGATTCTTTATTTTAAACTGAACTGACTTTAGTCTTAACAATAGTTCAAGCCATGTCTTAAAACCGGCGAGCCTGGCTTTTTCTGATTGATATCTGTTGTAATTCTTTTTTTCTTTATTAAAATTTTTTGATGTCTTTACTATCTTTGTTAGATTTCTATAGATAACTAATAAACGAACAATTATATTAAAATAACTGAAGTAACACCTATCATTAAAACAAAAAAGTTTAAAAAGGCTATAAAAATATTTAAAGAAAAATAAAAAATTTCTACAAAAATCGATTTGCATTATATACATTTTTGAATTTTATTAAATATTACATTACATTTTTTGTGAAAAATACAGTATATACACTTTAATGAAAAAATGCTAAAAACATAATTAAATTAGTATAACAAAACTAACTAAATGTATATCTTTCTAACATGTAGCTCAGATTTTTCTGTATCATTGTAAACTTCTGTCACCATAGGTAATGTCTAAAAAAATCTAAACAAAATTACCTGTTTATAAAAAAAATAGAGTGGCAATGAGTGGCAAAGCAAATTAAAGCGATTTTAATGCCACTAATATCCACATACCAGAATTTTATAAAACTTAAAGGATAAATTGTGTAATTTTTTGGGTATAAATCTACTCTCTCTGCCCATTTGGTGATTTTTAACCAAATAGCGAGTAAAAAACAACCAACTATTGCTATATCTCCGGACCAATACAGGTTTCTGTACTTTATAACCAACTAATAGGCGCTGTCTAATAAAGTCAAAAGTTATTCCTGTTTTTGTCACGCTGCGGCGCTTTACGCCGCAGCGCTTTGCGTCAGCCATCAATCGATAACGCATCAGCCATTACATAAGTATACAAAATTTTATGTCTATTAGTCTATTTAATCTCAAGTTAAAGCTGATCAAAAAAAACGGTTAGTAAGATTACGTTTTTTGGCCATCCGATCACAATAGCCCGCCAGACACGCTCGCCGGAATAAGTCAAATTAATCTTAAGGCCAGTTCACACTGGGATGGCAGTGGATAGTAGATAGTTGATAGTGGATAACCGTTCACACCGGAATTGCCTCCGATAGCAGATAGTGGATAGTGGAGAACCGTTCACACCGGAGTAAAATAACCTCTGATAGTGGATGGCAGATAGTTGATAGTGGATAGTACGTTCACACCGGAGTAAAATAACCTCTGATAGTGGATAGTTGATACTGGATAGTAATAACCGTTCACACCGGAGTAAAATAACCTCTGATAGTGGATAGCAGATAGTTGATAGTGGATAGTACGTTCACACCTGACGGATAGCGGATAGTGGATAGTGGATAGCAGATAGTTGATAGTGGATAACCGTTCACACCGGAATTGCCTCGGATAGTGGATAGCAGATAGCCGATAACCGTTCACACCGGAATTGCCCCGGATAGCGGATAGTGGATAGCAGATAGCGGATAACCGTTCACACATAAATTGCGTCAGATAGCGAGCAGATAACAATGGAATCGGATAGTGAATAAAGCGAGTTGCTGCATGCAACAACTTTGTACTGCTGGCAAGCTAAATTAAAAATATTTTTTCTTTTGTTTTTTTTTTCTTTTTATTGATTTTACAAAAAATTTTTTATACATTTTGATTGTTTAAAGTAAAATATTTTTTGAAGTATTTCCTGAAAATTTTTTTTTTGAAATTCAGTTTATTTCATCAAAACCAATGGTTTTTAAAAAGGTTACAAAAATCTACAAGGTATTTCTTGAATTTATGTATTGGGTAGGGGTTAAAAATCTATATATAAATAGACGTAATGTGTGTGTGTGTGTGTGTGTGTGTGTGTGTGTGTGTGTGTGTGTGTGTGTGTGTGTGTGTGTGTGTGTGTGTGTGTGTGTGTGTGTGTGTGTGTGTGTGTGTGTGTGTGTGTGTGTGTGTGTGTGTGTGTGTGTGTGTGTGTGTGTGTGTGTGTGTGTGTGTGTGTGTGTGTGTGTGTGTGTGTGTGTGTGTGTGTGTGTGTGTGTGTGTGTGTGTGTGTGTGTGTGTGTGTGTGTGTGTGTGTGTGTGTGAGTCTGTGTGTTCCCTAATTCCTCATTAACCACTCAACGAATTAAGGTGAATGAGGTATCGTTGGAGAGCTTATACCCCAGGAAATGTCGTAAGAGGGTTGAAATTTTGAAACAACTTACATCGACATCTCTATACTGGACAACGTGTTTTCACCAATAGGGGGGAGGGACCCTATGGATTTTGGAACTTTAAAAATTTTTTGTCCAAGAATTGGTTTAAACTTATTAGTAAGAGTAATTTGCCAATGTAAAGCCAGAATATCATGTTTTTTGAAAAAAATAAACATGGACATCTTTATACTGGGCAACGTTTTTTTTACTAAAGAAGGGAATTACCGTGCTCACCAACCACAAATGGGATTGGGCTAAATGAGATAACATTGAAAAGCCTACGGTCCGGAGAATGTCATAAAAGGGTTGAATTTTTCAAAAAATAAATAACAAGGACATCTTTATGCTGGACAACGCATTTTCACCAAAAGGGAGGACCCTTCTCCTCAACCACAAAACGTATTGGGCTAAATGAGGTATCATTGCAAAGTTTACAGTCTGGAGAATGTCATAAATGGGTTAAAATTTTAAAAAATAACATGGACACTTTTATATTGGACAACATATTTTTACCAAAGATGGAAAAACCTTCCTTCTCAACCACAGAAAAAAATTAAGATAAATGAGATATTATTGGAAACCTTATAATTCAGGGAGCATCAGAAGGTGGTTTAAATTAGTAAAAAAATTTTAAAGTTCCAAAATCCATTTTGGTATGGATCCAAAATCCATACCAAAATTCCTTTGGTGAAAACGAGTTGTTTAGTATAAAGATGTTCATGTAAGTTGTTTCAAAATTTCAACCCCCTTACGACATTCCCTGGGGTATACGCTTTCCAACGATACCTCATTCACTTTAATCCGTTGGGTGGTTATGGTGGAATTAGGGAATACACAGACACACACACACACACAAACACACGCGCGCACACACACACACACACACACAGACACACACGCACACACACATACACACAGACATTACGTCTATTTATATATAGATTTTTAACCCCTACCCAATACATAAATTAAAGAAGTACCTTGTAGATTTTCGTAACCTTTTTCAAAACCATTGGTTTTGATGAAATCAACTGAATTTCAAAAAAAAAAAACAATTTCAGAAAATACTTCAAAAAATATTTTACTTTAAACAATCAAAATTTATAAAAATATTTTTGTAAAATCAAGAAAAAGCACGATTTAAGCAAAAAACAAAAGAAAAAATATCTTTAATTTGGCTTGCCAGCAGTACAAAGTTGTTGCATGCAGCAAATCGCCTTATCCACTATCCACTATCAACTATCCACTATCCGCTATCTGAGGCATTTCCGGTGTGAACGTACTATCTGCTATCCACTATCAACTATCTGCTATCCACTCTCATAGGTTATTTTACTCCGGTGTGAACGGTTATCCACTATCCACTATCACTCTCTAAAACATCTTACTGGTTTTGACTTTGCGAATTGCATGCTCTAACAGTAAAAATCTCGTACATCGTCAACCAAAGCGGTTTTTTACTGGCATACCAGTAAAAAAATACTGGTTTCGTCAGTAACCAGTAAAAAAAATTGCTGATTTCACCGGTAACCAGTAACTGTAACACTCTTTAAGTTACTGGTTACCGGTGAAATCAGCAATTTTTTTTACTGGTTACTGACGCAACCAGTATTTTCTTACTGGTATGCCAGTAAAAAACCGTTTTGGTTGACGGTGTACGAGATTTTTACTGTTAGAGCATGCAATTCTCAAAGTCAAAACCAGTAAGATGTTTTAGAGAGCAACTATCCACTGTCCGCTATCCGAGGCAATTCCGGTGTGAACATACTATCTGCTATCCACTATCAGAGGTTATTTTACTCCGGTGTGAACGGTTATCCACTATCCATTATCAACTATCCACTATCCGCTATCCGAGGCAATTCCTGTGTGAACGTACTATCCACTGTCAACTATCTGCTATCCATTATCAGAATTTATTTTACTCCTGTGTGAACGGTTATCCACTATCCACTATCAACTATCCACTATCCGCTATCCGAGGCAATTCCTGTGTGAACGTACTATCCACTGTCAACTATCTGCTATCCACTATCAGATGTTATTTTACTCCGGTGTGAACGGTTATCCACTATCCACTATCAACTATCCACTGTCCGCTATCCGAGGCAATTCCGGTGTGAACATACTATCTGCTATCCAATATCAACTATCTGCTATCCACTATCAGAGGTTATTTTACTCCGGTGTGAACGGTTATCCACTATCCACTATCAACTATCCACTATCCGCTATCCGAGGCAATTCCGGTGTGAACGTACTATCCACTATCAACTATCTGCTATCCACTATCCACTGCCATCCCGGTGTGAACCGGCCTTTTTAATTTATTATTCGATGAATCGCCAAAGTATTATATTATTCTATGAAGTTATTAATTGGTAAAATAATTGTTTGGCTGACCGTAATCGTTTCGTAATATTGTAATTAATTTGTAAAAATGTTATTCTTGTTTATCTAGAATAAACTTTGATCGATTGATTAAATAAAATTTTTAACATTCACATGAACAACTTTATTATTGAAAAATTTTTTCCATAGTGTACCAGTAAACGTGTTTTTTTGGTTTTTACTTATAGAAAATTCAAAAAAAAAAAAAGTTCTAGAGAAAAAAATTTTTTTTCTTAAATTTTTTTAAAATTAAGAAATTTGTAAAATTTGCTAAAATCTGCAAAATTTGCCTAATATATTAAGATTTGACTTAAAATTAAGTCAATAACTTGGAATTTGCAAATGCCGAACCTTCGGTAAGATATAATGAAGTTTCGCTTTGTTTAATATCTTTTTCTTGTTTTGTGTTCCAATATTCCCATCAGGGGATATACACAGGTAGCATTTGAAATCTCCTAAAAAGCTAAAAATTTAATAAACCAAATTAACTTTCGGAATCAAATTTTAAAACGTTTTAAAGTTGATTTAGAGTCTTTGGGACGAGATCGCCAAAAGCTGGAACTTGGGAGCCGAAAGCGAAATTAATGCACTACCCTAGAAACACACACGTTTTTAAATCTTGTCTTAGTAGGGGCTATTGAACTTTATTTTAAAATTAGCATTTAGTTTGCAAATACAAGACTGGTTTTTTGCATAACATTTAGAGACATGTTTTTGTTGTTTTATTATTGTTTCTACTGTGTGTATTTAAATTTGTAATAAAAACAAGTAGAGAACAAACGAAACTGATTTTGATACTTATTGTAATATACAAATCAGTTTTACCTGTCAGAAAATTTTGACAGCAATGACAAACCAAAAAGATACATTGTGCCCACTGCTGTCACTAAAACATGGGAGTTTCAAGAACAGAATTAAAAATAAAAAACGTTTAGATAAAATAAAAAAATTTTTTGTCAGGCTCCACGTTTTTCGGTCGTTGTTGGTACGGTAACTAAAGGCAGTTCAGTAAAAATAGGAAAAATTTCTAGTGAGAATATCTCAATGGTACTATTAATTCAAACAGGTTTTATTATTGTAGACTTTAATAGTGTCGATATATTGATAAAACTATGGTTTGAATCAACTGTAGCGTTAGTGAAATATTGTAATATGTATTTTTTTAGAGCTTCAATCATTTTTAAATAAAATTTATGTGTATATTTTTACGTTTATTCCACAAGCATACGCATACCTACTGTAGAAAAAATTAGGTATGGTTGTACACAACTACTTAAATAAGTAGAATACTTAAACAGTTTTTTTATAACAAGTAGAATAAGTAGAATACTTAATAAGTTTTTCATTGCAAAACCAAACAAAAATGCCATAGTTTTATGGGTCGGTCTTCAAAATATGAGAGGGGTTGGGTTAACTCCCTTTCTTTCAATTTTGGGGGGTTAACCTTTCCCCAACTCCCTATTATTGCAATGCCACTAGTATAAAAGTATGTATAAAACGATGAGGTGTTAAAGTTTTACCAACAACCATATACTACAATTTAACATCAAATAATGAAGAATAGACAACACTTGTTTATCAGTTTTCAGAGTAGCACGTTATTTAGCATTGAAAAAATAAGGGAGAGAGAGAAAGAGCAATGCGGCTGCTAAGCTAAGAATAAATTACTTTGTTTTATATGAAGTAGGTAACTTACAGGTTGGTCTTTTTTTAGTCCACTGTCTTTGATTTTAAACAGGAAAAAAATTTTAAAAACAAAATCACCACAACAAAGCAGTATCCAGTCACCATAACCAGTTTGATTGAATTCAGTTGACGGTACAGAAACGACAGTTTTTAATTGATATTGTTATTCCCATCCCATTGTAAAGTTCGGCAAGGAAGGACAGCAAATTATTAAATGCAATCAGTTTGAGCTGTGAATTAGAAATTGTGTGTGAGTGTAATAATACCAAAGCCCATGAGCTAACTTTTGCGAATTATAGACTGTCCCCTAATATCCGTAAATGACGAAATCTCACGAAAAAAATCCGGTGGACAAGAAACATATGGTGAGAAAAATAATGAGGCTGGAACAATTAAGATTGTTTAAGAGTATCACTGAATGAATAGCTTATCAAGAACGGCCTCTTTGTTATTACATATAAAAAAACTTACCACATAGTGTGTCAAAAATTTTTATAACATAGGTACCATCACCATGTGATAATTTAACTGTGATGTGATGAGTATAAAATTTTTATCAAAAATAATAAGATATAAGACCACACTGCAAATATAATGTGTGCAAATTTTTTTCTATCTGTCTCATCTGTCCAAAATATACAGAAAGATACCTATGTTTTATGTCTTAACAAAAAAATGTGTGTTGATATTGGGAAACTTTAGACATTGAAAACCTAATATTTACAAATTATGTTACATAGACGTTTTAGCGAAGAAAAGCAAGAAATAGCGTAGCGACCGTGTTTGAAGCGCGCTTAAATATCGAGAAATTCCTGGAGAAAGTCGAGAAACAAAAATTAGTGTAGAGAAGAGCTATTATAAAAAAATTAAGTCAGAATATCTTTATAGGAACAAAAATCAATAAAAGGTCAACCTGTAAGTTACCTACTTCATATAAAACAAAGTAATTTATTCTTAGCTTAGCAGCCGCATTGCTCTTTCTCTCTCTCCCTTATTTTTTCAATGCAAAATAACGTGCTACTCTGAAAACTGATAAACAAGTGTTGTCTATTCTTCATTATTTGATGTTAAATTGTAGTATATGGTTGTTGGTAAAACCTTAACACCTCATCGTTATATACATACTTTTATACTAGTGGCATTGCAATAATAGGGAGTTGGGGAAAGGTTAACCCCCCAAAATTGAAAGAAAGGGAGTTAACCCAACCCCTCTCATATTTTGAAGACCGACCCATAAAACTATGGCATTTTTGTTTGGTTTTGCAATGAAAAACTTATTAAGTATTCTACTTATTCTACTTGTTATAAAAAAACTGTTTAAGTATTCTACTTATTTAAGTAGTTGTGTACAACCATACCTAATTTTTTCTACAGTAGGTATGCGTATGCTTGTGGAATAAACGTAAAATTATACACATAAATTTTATTTAAAAATGATTGAAGCTCTAAAAAAATACATATTACAATATTTCACTAACGCTACAGTTGATTCAAACCATAGTTTTATCAATATATCGACACTATTAAAGTCTACAATAATAAAACCTGTTTGAATTAATAGTACCATTGAGATATTCTCACTAGAAATTTTTCCTATTTTTACTGAACTGCCTTTAGTTAACCGTACCAACAACGACCGAAAAACGTGGAGCCTGACAAAAAATTTTTTATTTTATCTAAACGTTTTTTATTTTTAATTCTGTTCTTGAAACTCCCATGTTTTAGTGACAGCAGTGGGCACAATGTATCTTTTTGGTTTGTCATTGCTGTCAAAATTTTCTGACAGGTAAAACTGATTTGTATATTACAATAAGTATCAAAATCAGTTTCGTTTGTTCTCTACTTGTTTTTATTACAAATTTAAATACACACAGTAGAAACAATAATAAAACAACAAAAACATGTCTCTAAATGTTATGCAAAAAACCAGTCTTGTATTTGCAAACTAAATGCTAATTTTAAAATAAAGTTCAATAGCCCCTACTAAGACAAGATTTAAAAACTAGTGTGTTGACAGAATTTAGATAAATTCTAGGGTAGTGCATTTAATTTCGCTACTTTTTCGTTTTTCCAATGTAACTTTTCACTGTATGGCCCGATTTTCATGTTTGATAGCTCATTTTAAAGCTTTTACGATACTGCGTTGTGTCATAAAAGTTTCCCTGTACGAAAGTTGTTTTTTTACTTAATTAAATCAGTTTTAAAAAAATGGAAAATTGCCGAAATTAAATGTATGCATTTAATTTCGGCTCTTTACAAACAATCGATTGTTTCTCAGTCAAAAAATCATCATTTTCAAAAATTTAAAAACCTATCATTATCTCCAGACAGTTTTCTTTAGTTTAAGCTTTTACTTGTTGTTCAACGTGTAACTGGCAAAAATTTACAACTAAAATGCCAAATAGTATCAAAATGAGCAAAATTGGAGAAAAAAAGTGCATTTAATTTCGGCACTTTTTAAAAAGACCCCCGTAATCGAGTTTAATTGCAGTGCTATGACCCCTATACATATCAACGTTGTTTTTTAACTATTTACAACTACAATTTAATACCCGACCACTTAATTCAACCCGTTTTTACCTACAGCAATATGTGTGCCAAAATTACACTATTTTATTTCATAACGATTCCTCACCACAGACGCAACCTAGAGCCACGGGGACTAAAAATTTGGAAAATAGACTAAATTTTACCAGAACAGTTTAATTTTTAAACCAATTTATTGCGTAATCATGAAATGAATGCCCATGTTCTAAAAACAAATAACAATTTTATTTTTTGTAAATCACACAATTTCACATGAAAATATCATAACATAACAAATAAAAAGCTTACGACAGTAATCTACATATAATTAGCTCTCATTTGAGCTATCAAACGTCGTATTCCGCCCAGGATTACCAAAGATATAGTCCAAAATCAAAAATGCCCAATTGGGAAAAGTGCTGAAATTAAATGCACTACCCTAATTGAATTTCATGGAGTATGAAATATTTCATAAAATCCTATTATATCAGCGTATAAAACTAAACATAAAATCGATGGAAAAATTCTAAGACAATTATTTACATATTTTTATGCATTAAATTTGATTTTTAGCCTAACAACAATCTATATTTTTGTACCCAGGTAAATACCAAGATAAATACAAGCATTCATAATTTTTATTAGTTGCTGTATTGCTATGCGTCTGTATACCTTTTTTCATGTTGCTATGCGCAACAAGAATTTTTGTTCTAATTTTACTTTTGATCTTTTTTCTGGTTTTTATATTTACAATTTTTTATACTGATAAGTATTCAACACCTCTGCATTAATGACATAAACCAAAATATTTTAAATACATAAATTAATTCAAACCTTTCATACTATTGATTATTTTTTGAAAATTATTTTATGCAGTAGAAACCATTTTAGTATATAGGTAAGGTGGCTTATAATTAAGAACATATATTTTTTAAATTTTCATTGGGAGCAGAATTTAGATTTAATTGTTATTTGAAAATTTTGACTACCGGTATATACAAAAAAACCACATACAAATCAATTTAGAAACTTACTGAACAACTTGCTCAATTTGTTTTGATTATATGTTTAAAGCACAACAACAACATAAAGCCCAACTTTAGTCAATATTCCAATACTCATGTCCTAATATAGTTTTGCTTTGCGCTTTGCGGTAATGTAATTTGTCTGTAGGTAAAACCATTAAAACAACAAGATAATTTGTTCTAAAACAAAACAAGTATGAAAGAGCCGCTTCAACAGCAACTAACAAATATTAAATAACACAATAATAAATAACAAAATTGAATAACACTTATGTAATATAAAAATTAAGTTTATTTTATATGAATGTACGGACTGATGTTTCAAATTCACTTTTAAACAAAGTACATTTTTGGTAATAAGTAACCAGACGGCCTTGACATAAAACAAAATTATCTGCATCTGCATTTCATCGCCAAGATATCAAAATAATAGAAAGTTGAACTCCCTGCTTCCGTCCGTGCTGCAATTTCATACATTTTACCAGGCATTTTGTTGAGATAAAAATATTAATTTAAATTAAAACAGTTTAAATTTCACAATTTTAACGTTGGTTTGAAACTGTGACAAGATATTGGTAAATGTTCTTACCACATGTTCGATTAAAAAAACGATTGTATTCTGTTGTACAGTAACACAACGCGCGTCTAGGATACAAAAGCTTGAAACGCCGATTCCCAATAAGACAATTCAAGTCTTAAATTACTTTAAAGTGGCATTTGAATTTCCAGTATTTGACCTTGCATCTTACCTAAAAGTGTGCTTAGTGCTTTGAATAATTGACACTAAATTTGCAAAGAAGACAAGCCAGAAATATCTTTATACTGGTCTGGAATTAGTTTGCCATAGAAAGCAAATTAAAATTACTTGCAGCATAATATTCACACAGTAGCTCTGTTACTACAATAAAAATGAAGCCTATTTTTTATAATTTTTATGAAGGTCTACCAACGTAAATAAGTTTGCAGCGGTTTAGTAATTAGTAGAAATATGAACGCCGAAATTTCAAGTTTAGTTGTGGGAACCTAAATTTTGGGCAGAGATTGGTTAAAGCCTTCAGCTTTCTTTTAATCGCCTTAATGAATCAACTATTAAACTATTATTATTAGAATATGATTCTAATGATAAATAAAGCAGAGACGGCAGAGAACTTGTAAATTTAAAATTAGATAAACATTATTGTCTTGGTTTCTTCTTATAACTGTAATGATGATAATGGTATTACACTACCGCAGCATACACAAATTTTCAGATATGTGTATTTGTGTTTCCATGAAATAGAGGGTTCATGGAATATCAACCAATTGCACAAATTTTTTTAATACAATTTGTTTAGCGGTTTTCACACAAAAAATGATAAAAATTTAGAAATGTACCTCATTCAAGTAAAATTAGGGTTTTGTGGATGTAAAAATGTTTTGGCGTGTTGAAACTTGATTTGTTTTTTTTTGTCTCATTGCCTACTTTTGACTACATCCATTTACGATAAAAAAGATTTAATTGAATCGTGCAAATAGGTAAACATTAAACAACTTTAAAATTGAAACATACAAAATCATTAGCGAAGTTAAAACTTTACATTACAATAAGGAAACCTAACTTAAACATAACAATATGCAGATAAAGCCGACCTATATCTTTTAGTTTCTAAAAAAAACTTAAAAGTAAGATATCTTGTGCTTGCGTTTTTTAGTATTTTATTACAAACAATGCTTAATATTATACATTTTAAACTAATTGCAAATTAGCAAAACGTTTAAAAATCATGGCACTTAAATTAAATAAATAAAAATCATATAAGTAAAACAATTTGCGTCTAACAATTACAGACAGTCAATCCTTACTTGACAACTAGGTGCAGGATTAAGCAACCAACTAACCAGCATAATATTGACAATTAAAACCAATTTTAAATGCTGAAAACAAAAACGCCAGAACCATGAGTCTAAAATCAAGAGTTTATAATAATGTAGTAATATCAAGTTAAATTTTTGCATCATTGTCATTTACAATTTATAATACTTCTTATAAAACTTACAACCAAATACAATGATATATACCAACAAATCCAACATCTTATGATAAAAATAATAGGTCTTATTGTCAAGCACTGGCTGTCTATCTGCATCGTTGGGAATTAAAAGATCCATCTAAGATCAGGGGCAAAATGCATTTTTTTAATTGGTCTTTAATTTTTTTAAAAAATTTTTATAGTTTTATATTACAAGTACAGCAGCTAATTATTTAATTAAATAAACGTAACAGACAGAAGTAAATACAATGAGTTAATTTAAATATGACCACAATTTTAAACAATGTTAATTATTATAATTTGAATAAAACAAAATGTTTTAGTCCTAAAAGCTTCCATTCCTTTTATTACAACCAAATACAAACAAGTATTATATTTATATAATAACGTTCAATTTCATTTTTTTGCTTCAAAACTCCTAAAGGCTGGTTCATACTTATGTAAAAACGTCCTTTAAACAAAGTCCAAAAGACAATTGTAAAAAACCCAAAACGTCCCTTGGACAAGCCAAAACGTCCTTTGGACGAAGTATGAATGCTACTTAAAATTTGTCCTTTGGACAAAGTCCAAAGGACGTTTTGACGCTGTGTTTGTTCTTTGGACTTTGTTCAAAGAACGTTTTTACATAGTATGAACCAGCCTTAAGTATACAATTAATAGTAGAATTTAAAGCCATCGCTCAATTTAATTTTTATTTTTTTAATAAATCATTTTTAGTGTTTATGACATACAAAATTACATGTTTATTGAAAAACTAACAAACAGTATTTGTTTGTTTGTTTTTTTCGCCAGTAGATATGAATCATTGTTTCAGGGAAGGAAGTTTCACATCACAATCATTAGATTATGATGTAGGTATGTATAAAAACATTAGTCATTGAAAAAAGTCATGTCAATATAGATGAAAAGGAACATCCAGCTTCATATTTTCCAAGTTTTGGCGAAAATTTAAGATAGTTTAACAGAATGTTTAAACCTTAAATCTTTCTAAGAAAATTAAAATTTTTCAAAAAAAAATTTTTAAAACTCAAAATTATGTGAAAACTTTTTTTTGTTTTTTTTTTTCTTTCAAAAACTCTGGCTGATCTGGCACTTCCAAACGGTTATTTTTTAAAGGCTTGGAGCTTTTCCTTTAAATTTTGGGCTTATAATAAGTCGAATGGTTTTACCAAATAATGTCAGCAACAGTATGACACTTTTACTTTTTTTTTAAATTATCCTGAATTAGAGTAGCTTTGCATAAAATAGATGCAAAAAAAAGAACAGAAAAATTAAGCGTCAAAAATTTAAAATGTGTCGATCGCTAAGACTCCAATGCATCCTACTTGTTTTTTATAAAAAAAAATTTATCTATAATAAATTATATCCGCTAAACAGATTAGCTAAAATTATTAATTTCAGTAAAAACTAGATTCTTTGGAAACTAAAAACACTATCTTATCTGGCAGACCTGTGCACTGCCCCTCTGGGGTTATAATGGGGGGCAATTCCAAAACGGGGGGGCAACTTTTTTGAAACGGGGGGGGCAAGCAGAGGGGAAAGAAAAAAAGAAAGGAAAAGGGAAAAAAGGGACAAAAGCGCGAAAATAAGGTAAAAATAGGTCTAAAATGACTTAAAATGCATTCAAATAGGGTAAAAACTGCAAAAAATTTGCAATGATGGCGTCATAATAGGTAAAAATGGCGTCATAATTTTTGAGTACTTTTTCATTTTTTCGCGGGGGGAGGGGCAAATCCTCTAATAAGTGCATTTTCAAACCGTGCACAGGTCTGATCTGGTGACCAATAACTATTTTTATGTCAAACATTTAAAGTATCTATTGTGTTTTACAGTAACATAACGTTTATAATTTGTATCCGCAATATTCATATATTTTCAGTGATGTCTTGGATCAGCAAAAAATCGTAAAGTTTTTGGGGAAAAAACAAAATCTTATTTTTAGTTAAAAAATTACAATTCAAGTCAAGTTTTATATTACCTAAAACAATAAGATTTTTTTAAAAATCATGGGTGGCGCGGGAGAATAGAGCAGGAAAAAGGGGCGATTTTGCCTGGGGCGTATGTTTAGACAGAAAAGATGTGGACTAGTCTGAGATGGAAATTATGTGGACTATAGGAAATTTCCATTTGGTTTGGCCAGCTGCTCACTGAATAAAAATGTCTACCATATGATAATGATTTGAATATACATTAATCTAATCACACAGCACTGTTGCATTTTTTTTTAGCTTGATGAAATGTCAATTGAAAAAATCATGCAACAATTTTTGACATGCGCGAAATCGCCACTTTTTCAATTAGAAGGTTATATTTGTATGTGTAAGAAACAACTATAAATTTGAAATAGTGGCGATTTCGCGCTTGTCAAAGATTGCTGTGAGTATGATTTTTTCAATTGATATTTCATCAGACTAAAAAAAATTCAACAGTGCTGTATGATTAGATCAATGTATAAACAAATCATTATCATATGGTAGAAATTTTTATTCAGTGAGCAGCTGGCCAAACCAAATGCGAATAATGTCCATAACCAAATTTTCTATAGTCCACATAATGTCCATCTCAGACTAGCCCACATCTTTTCTGTTTAAACATACGCCCAAGGAAAAATCGGCGCTTTTTCCTGCTTTATTCTTAAAGAGCATTTTTCAAGGCTAATCTTATAATCGCTAAGATATGAAACTGGATCGTCCATATTGACATGGGCCTTTTTATCCCCACTGACTATACATATTATCAAGAATCTATAGCACAAGACAAGATATTTTCGAATCTACACTAATTTTTTCAAACTAAATTTTGGAAGAAAAGTGATGCCCGCAAAAAAATTTTGCGATTTTTGTGGCGACGATTCCCCATGTACTGCTTTTTTTTCTTGCGCTGCGGTTTTTAACACAATGTTAGTTGTCTTGCAGTCGAACTGCGACTTCTTTTGGACTAAATATATACAGTATACAGAGCTTTCTGAGTTCAGACTGCGACTTTTTGAGTCAATACAGTTTTATTTGCACTGCGAGCTGGATGCACAACAAAAAAGTAAAGACGAATTAAAGCAAAAAATTTCGTGTTTATATTGGTGATGTTCCTGCCCTCCAATATCATGCTCCAGAGCTCCGGTCATTTAAAGTGGAGGGAGCTCCGCTTTAAATGACGATTTGAAGTTTATTTAAGCTTGAAATACATTTTATCTGCTGTATCTATATTTATAGAACTATTTTTATTGTTTTAAATAAATATTTAAAAAAAGATTAGTTTACAAAAAATTTGACAAAATCGCCATCATTATTTAACTATTTATAAAATTAGTATACAAACAGGGCGGAGGTTCAGGGGTAGCTCCGGAGCTCCTAAAAGTATAGCTCAACTCTGGAGCTCTGGGGAACATGTACAGTTTAACTATGTAAAACCCATGTGTTTTTTACGTTAAGACGTTAAACTTTTTAATTTTTATGAAATAAATTGACATTTTATTATTAACCTAAATAAAATAAATTTTGCAGTGTTTTAATCCACTGAAAATGACTACCATATTTTTAGTGCAACTAGAATCGCAGTGCTAAAACGATTGCAGCGCAAATAAACAAAGTAGTATTGCGTGCAAAAAAAATCGTAGTCCCCACTGCAAGATAACTAAAGGCTGGTTCATACTTATGTAAAAACGTCCTTTGGACAAAGTCCAAAGGACGTTTTTACATACGTTCATACGCTGTATTTGTCCTTTGGACTTTGCCCAAAGGACGTTTTTACCTAAGTATGAACCAGCCTTTACTCTGTTTTAAAAATCTCAGCGCGGGAAACCTAGCAGAACACGGCAGATTTTTGCTAGAAAAGTGGTACAAGATTTTGATTAAAAATTAGTGTACGGTCAAACATTCTCGTTGGTTGTGTTATCTTGATATTACTAAGAATATTATCAATTTCATAAAATACCCCAATAGCCCATGAAAATTTTTCCAACAAAATATCTCAAGTGGCTCAGGCATTATGACCCCCAAAAACTTGGCGTTTTTCGACAAATCTGAACGTAAAAGATTGCTCAATGGGTGTAACGATTAAAGTTACAAATTTTGCACTTAAAGAAAGCGGCTGCTTTCTACTTTAATTTGATACCTTGATTGTTACAATTGGTGCGTATTTGTCAAAATGCTGTGTTTCTTGTGCAGGCAACCCTCGATTTTTTTGCAAAAAATAGAAAGTGACGACAAAAATGTTGGCAAACTTCATCAAATCACTGCCGTGGTTTGGTTTTCTTAGCGAAAAAAATTGAGTTTTTTGTAATAAAAAACGCAATATTTCCACAAATACTGCACCAATAATAACAATAAGGTACTAAATTAAAGTAGAAAGTAGCCGCTTTCTTTGAGTGCTTAATTTGTAACCCAAATTTTTTTACCATTGAGCAATCTTTCACGTACAGAATTGTGGAAAAACGCCATTTTTGGGGGATTTTAACTTCTGAGCCACTGGTAATATTTTGTTGAAAAAAAATTTTGGGCTGTTGGGGACATGGGTGAAGTTTTTACAAAAAAATGTCAAAATCGAAGACAAAAATTTTGACTCCGCACCGCACCTTTAAGCCTGATTTATATTTTTTAAACAAATAATCATTTAAAAACAACTTATAAAAATGTTAGAACATTTTTATAAAACATTGAACATTAAATGAATAAACGGACAAGCAGTCAAAGTAGTTCTTAGGGTATTTTAAAAACCATTAAAAAAGCTGGTTCATAATTATTATTTTAGAAAAGCCAAAACGTCGTTTGGATTTTTTCCTTTAAACGAAGTATGAATGCTACTTAAAATTTGTCCTTTGTACAAAGTCCAAGAGACGTTTTGACCCTGTGTTTGTCCTTTGGACAAAGTCCAAAGGACTTTTGACCTTTGGACTTTGTCCGAAACTTCTGTTTTTTTTTTTCAACATTTCTAAAACCACTAAAAAATAAAAGGTGGTTGGTATTAAATATCAAGGTCATGATGGGGTCTTCTAAAAATTTATTTATTTTTGTTTATTATTTATATTAATATTATATTTGTTTATTATTAATATATTTATTTTTGTTTTTTGTGGTAAGTTAGAATGTAGGCTTAGGTTTTTGGTTTTAAGGTTTTGCTTCCAATTTTTTGTGTTAAACGACATTTTAAAGCAAAGAAGGAACAAATCTTAAACCTTTGCATAATAAAAAAATTATTGTGCAGAAGCGGAAATTGATGATGCCTAGATCATGTTACACGACATAATTGGAAACAATTGCGTTGCGCACTACGTAGGGCACTCAAAATATCTAATTTTTGTTAATGACAGAAATTAGTGAGAGATTAATGTCTGGGTTAAAATTAGGTGGCATTGGCACCGGTGGCAATGCCACCTCAGTGTGGTACAAAAGATATATTAAGTTGGCGGTGTTTTTAATTAACATTTGGTTTTTATTAACATAGATCTTGTATTACTTGTTTCTATTGTTTCGGCAAAAAAAAAAAAAATCACTAATTTTGGACCAACCACTGTTATGTACAAAAATGCAGTAGTATTCAGTGGTATTAGAAAATATTCTTTGATTATAACTTGTTAAATTACTGAATGGTCGGTTCTAATGAAAACTTTATTATTGTATTATTATAAATTATATATAATGTACCTACATTTTAACCTTATACTTAAATGCTGATATAAATCGTCCAAATCGACCTTTATATTGGCGAAATTTAATTTTGTCCAGTTAACATTATAAAAACATTTTTGGAGTGGTGAGTATATATATCTCCTAATAATACAATTGGTTTATATAAAAGTTTTATTAATGTAGAATTTTGTACATTGATAAAATTATTGTCGAAATCAATTGTTACTTTAGCGAGATAATTAATGATCACGTGAAATGTTTTTCCAGAGTCAATTAATTTTAAAAAGACTTCAGTTTTTTATATTTTGAATATAGTAAAAATACGCGAAATAATTTTTTAGTCATTATATAATATACTCCGTGTAAACTGTTTAAAATTTTGTCTTTTCTCGCGTTTAACTTTTGTTTTACAAGAAAACGAGTTAAATTTAAAAAAATGTCTATATTTTATATGCCACTAGACCATATGAGCAGTTTGAATTTCATGGTTTAATGTTTTTAAATTTCATTTTTATTCTAATATTTTATAAACTTTATAGGCACCTTGCACTGTAACTCGGTTTATACATGAAGTATGCAATATACATAAGTGTCACCATAATGGATAATTACCGCATCTCCTACTTATCTTTCGTAGTATGCAGATCAACCGATCGTTTGATCCAACCGATCGACTTAAATTTCGCGCGCTTTCGAGGGTTGATCTGCATACTACAAAAGATAAGTAGGAGATACGGTAATTATCCATTATGGTGACACTTATGTATATTGCATACTTTATGTATAAACCGAATTCCAGTGCAAGGTGCCTATAATGCCTAAAAACTACTTTAATCAAAAGTTCTGAATACTAAGGTGTGTACAAAAATCCCGTGCGCTTGCGACACAATTCGAACGTTAACCTGTTATGTATCATCAAGAATATAGAACACAAAAGAATGTCCGACGAGCAGAAAATAGCGGATTTTTGCTAGAAAAGTCGCACTTTCGAACTTGTTTGCGACTTTTCTAGCAAAAATCCGCCATTTTCTGCTAGTTTTCTTGTGCTGCGATTTTAAACACAACAGTGTTAGTTTTCTTGCTGTGGGGACCATGGGCGTAGCCAAAATTTCAAAAAGGGGGGTCCAACGTCCAACCAACCCTAAACAACATTTCCGAAAGAGGGTCCAGGGGGGGGTCTAAATGGTAATCGTTATAAAAGAGCTAAAAAAAATTTTCCGCGCTTGGCGCGGAGTGTTTATTACCGTGTTTATGTTACATAGTTCATTATTTTTTTATTAATCCCTAAAATCCTCTGATAGGGGTGGGGCTTTGACTAACATTCTACATCAACAACAGTGCTGATATAGGGTGGTAGGCGGTAATATGGAATATCCATGGCCGGCCCGCTTCAGCTTTAAAAAAAAAAAATAAGTCTATAAAACAAAGAAAAAAATTTTTACAAACAAAAATTAATACCTTAAAATTTTCGATTTCCAAAACATTAACCACTGAAAAATGAGTACATTGAATTATATACAGCTGAGCAATGCAAAGTGCGAGAAAATGTTTTTAAAATTACTTTTTCCTAACAATTAAATTTTTAATAACAATCTAAAGGGGGTCCAGTGTGGTCATATTAAGATTACAAAACAAAGTAAAACAAATTTGAAAGTGAAGACCAATTAAAACATTAAGAATTGGGTGAGTCCAGCGTGGTCATACCAAGATTACAAAACAAAGTGACACAAGTTTGGATGTGGAGACAATAAAATTAATCGAGCGCTGAGCGCAGCGAAGCGAATCGTGAAAAAAATTTTTAAAAAATGGTCGTTCTAGACCTCCAAATTTTATCCTTGGCGACCCAAGAGGGGCGTCTAACCCCGAATTTTTCCTTTTGCCGGCCCAAAAGGGGAGTGGTGTACACCCCAGACCCCCCTTGCTACACCCATGGTGGGGACTGCGACTTCTTTTGCACTCTATACTGCTTTATTCGCACTGCGATTATTTTAGCACTGCGAGTCTGGCTGCACAACAAAAAAAATACAGACGCTGCGCAGATAGTAATTTTAAATGGAGTAAAGCACCTCGAAACTTGTTTTATTTAGTTTTAAAACCTTGGAAAGTTACTTTATATCATTAAAACTAAAATGTTTTCTCATTTTAACGTTATAAAAACGGCTTTTACTCATATAAACACAAAATTTTCGCAACGCTTTGTTTTTAATTTTTTGTTGTGCAGCTAGACTTGCAGTGCGAAAATAATCGCAGCGCGAATAAAGCAGTATGGAGTGCAAAAGAAGTCGCAGTCCCCACTGCAAAAAAACTAACACTGTTTAAAATCGCAGCGCAAGAAAACTAGCAGAAAATGGCGGATTTTTGCTGAAAAAGTCGCACACAAGCTCGAAAGTGCGACTTTTCTAGCAAAATTTTGGACAAAAATTTAGTGTTCGTTCGGACATTCTCTTGTGTTATATATTCTTGGTATCACAAATGGATCTGAAGATTTGATTTATCTATTTTATTATAGTTAAAAATTTGTTTCGAGGATGTTAACGACCTATCTTACATCAAGTCTGCAAGCCTGCGCTTGTTTAGACACCTAACCGCAGGAAGATTGGTTTTTGGCCAAAAAACAGCTTAATTTTCGAATTTTGTCGCCAGTGTTTTGTTCAAAATTTTTGTACAAACCTTACAGACTTTTATGTTATTTATGTTATGTTTTTTACTAAGTTGGCTAAATGATCAGTTAAAACGCCATTTGTTGTGTCGGAATAACTGGAGCCTGCTTCATAAAAACATTTGTAAATTCCTACTTTACAAAAAGTAGGCGGGGATTTGTAAAATAAAAATTTACAAACGTTTTTATAGAATAGGCCCCTTGAGGCCACTTTATCACTGCGATTGATATTTTTAAAAGTATATAGATATGTTCTCAGGTGTCATTTTATTAAAATCCGCTGCTATAAGCTTAAAAATATCCGTGGGTGCAGATGCGGAATTTGATTTGAATACACGGATTTTTGTCTACGTGTATTTAAGGTAGAACGATACAGTTGCAAAAAAATTTCGCCGATTTTCCCCAAAACATGTACTCGGGGGTTTTTGGTGCTCGAGGGTTTTACGAATCCGATCTCCGTTTTTAGATTTGACTCCCCGGGGGGGAGGTTGCGACCCCCCTGGGGGGGCATTCTGACTATATACCGGTTTTACCTCAAAACCACTTAAAACTCGGGGTTGAATACAGTATTGAATAATGAACACTTTTTTTTTAAATTAAAAAGTTAAGAATTAAAAAAATTTGACGTTAAAAATACTGCCCCGGGGGACTCGATCCTACAGCTCCGAAATCTGAGTCCGACGCTCTAAACCAGTCGGACACTGGCCCATCTGAGATTTTGTAAAAGATGGTTTTAAACAAACGTTTTGAAATGTATTTTTTGGCGTCAAATCAAAAAAATTTAAATGAAAGGTTAGTCATTAGATAGGAATTAGTTTGTTCCCAACTTTTAACACATCAGTTGTATCATAATTCCGAGCCAGTTTTCAAGTTTTTAACGAAATTTCTACTATCACGTTTTTTTTATTTTTTATTTCAAAAATTTTAGCAATAAAACGAAAGTAAAAAACTTCAATAGTAGGGATTTTGTGAAAATTTTTGTGGACATCCACATTTGGTGTATCTAACTTAAGTTACATTTTTATCACGTAATATTAACTCTGGTTCTGTTAAATTGGAAAAAACTTTTAACATGCTTTTTTCAACGAAGCATATCTCGGCTTGGAATGGCTTACCAAAAATGGTAAGGCTACTGAACTGGCCGCAAAAAAATACCCTTTCTGCCAATATATAGTTATAGTTTGCTTTTATCCGTCACGTAAGGCACGAGTTATACACAAAAACCTGCAAGGTATTCTAACTGTATCGTTCCACCTTAAGGTCAAAAATTTAAAATTTGAAAAAAAAATTAAAAATAATTGCTGAGCCTAAATAATCTTAGTCCCACCCCTCGCTCGCTTTTTTGTGCTGTAACAATTTGCGTTTTGTTTATATTTTTTAATTTGCGTTTTAAAGGTTTTGGACTGTCTTTTATTTAAACTTTCAGAAAGCGTTTATACTTGATTCAAAAGACAAAGATCACTGTCAAAGAATAAACCAGGCTGTATTTTAGGTTTGCGCATATGTATATATATATTATATAGGGTAGTGCATTTAATTTTTTCATTTTTCCGATGTAGCTTTTCACTGTATGGCCCGATTTTCATGTTTGATAACTCATTTTGAAGCTTTCACGATACTTCGTTGCATCACAAAAGTTTTACTGTACAAAAGTTGTTTTTTTACTTAATTAAATCAGTTTTTAAAAAAAAAATAGAAAAATGCCAAAATTAAATATGTGCATTTAATTTCGGCACTTTACAAAGAATCAATTGTTTCTCAGTCAAAAAATCATCATTTTCAAAAATTTAAAAACTTATCATTATCTCCATACTGTTTTCTTTAATTTAAGCTTCTACTTGTTGTTCAACGTGTAACTGGCAAAAAGTTACAGCTAAAATGTCAAATGGTATCAAAATGAGCAAAATTTGGGAAAAAAGTGCATTTAATTTCGGAACTTTTTAAAAGGACCCCCTTAATCGAGTTTAAATGCAGTGCTATGACGCCTACACATTTCAACGTTGTGTTTTAGCTATTTACAACTACTAACACCCGACCACTTAATTCAACCCGTTTTTACCTACAGCAATATGTGTGCCGAAATTATACTATTTTATTTTATAATAATTGCTCAGCACAGACGCAACATAGAACCACGGGGACTAAAAATTCGGAAAATAGACTAAATTTTACCAGGACAGTTTAATTTTTAAACCAATTTATTGCGTAATCATTAAATGCCCATGTTCTAAAAACGAGTAACAATTTTATTTTTTATAAATCACACAATTTTACATGAAAATCTAATAACATAACAAATAAAAAGCTCACGACAGTCATCTACATATAATTAACTCTCATTTGAGCTATTAAACGTCGTATTCCGTCCAGGATTACCAAAAATATAGTCCAAAATCCAAAATGCCCAATTTGGAAAAGTGCCGAAATTAAATGCACTACCCTAACTAGAACAACGCTGCGGATCAATAAAAAAAGCTTTTTATTTGTTATGCTATGATATTTTCATATGAAATTGTGTGATTTATAAAAAATAAAATTGTTACTCGCTTTTAGAACATGGGGATTTCATGATTACGCAATAAATTGGTTTAAAAATTAAACTGTCCTGGTAAAATTTAGTCTATTTTCCGAATTTTTAGTCCCTGTGGTTCTACGTTGCGTCTGTGGTGAGCAATCGTTATAAAATAAAATAGTGTAATTTCGGCACACATATTGCTGTAGGTAAAAGGGGTTGAATTAAGTGGTCGGGTGTTAAATTTCTGTTGTAAATAGTTAAAAGACAACGTTGAAATGTGTAGGGGTCATAGCACTGCACTTAAACTCAATTAAGGGGGTCCTTTTAAAAAGTGCCGAAATTAAATGCACTTTTTTCCCAAATTTTGCTCATTTTGATACCATTTGGCATTTTAGCTTTAACTTTTAGCCAGTTACACGTTGAACAAAAAATTGAAGCTTAAATTAAAGAAAACTGTCTGGAAATAATGATAGGCTTTTAAATTTTTGAAAATGATGATTTTTGAGTGAGAAACAATCGATTGTTTGTAAAGTGCCGAAATTAAATGCATACATTTAATTTCGGCAATTTTCCAATTTTTTATAAACTAATTTAATTTAGTAAAAAAACTACTTTCGTACAGTGAAACTATTGTGACGCAACGCAGTGTCGTAAAAGCTTCAAAATGAGCTATCAAACATGAAAATCGGGGCATACAGTGAAAAGTTACATAGGAAAAACAAAAAAGTGCCGAAATTAAATGCACTACCCAAAGGTAAACTAATTTTTTTATCAAACATTTTGGTTTATTTTTGGCCTTATGTTTCCTAAAATTAAGAAGAAAGTAAAATGAAGTACTTGACATACTAATCAATTAAACACTCCGCGCGAAGCGGCAAAACTTTTTCGTTTTTTTCAACACGTTTAAAATTGGGACTCCTCTTAAACTTATTAAATTTTGGATTTCTGTTTTCCAAAATTCTGGTTACACCTACATATATGATTCGAGGATATGATCAATTCCAGCTCACTCACTCGTACTTTTAAAAAAAAATCATATTAAATCTCTACTGATTTGTTGAGCAAATCTTCCAAAAAAAAGCCACTGAGAATGATACTGATCCACCTTTTTTTGTGTAATCGTTAATTTTGAAGAAACTTTTTCTCAGTCGTTCATTATTTAATAATTTTTGAGCCATATTTTTCAGCATTTTCACTAGCGGTTGTATTTTCACTAGCATTTTCACAAATAATAATCTGCAACAAGAGATTTTCGATATTTGCACATCATTGCCATGTTATAATTTTTGTAAGCAATATTTATCAGCTGAACTTTAAAGCTATACATTGATATAGCTATAAGCTATCGTATAGGTCGGTCTCTTTCTAGCAAGATATGTTCACTTAAATTTTTTCCAGTGCTTATCATTTTTTAAAAAAACTTACGTTTTAACCTTATTGAAAAGAAGAACAAGATGCATAAAGAAAGCGCAAACTTGCAATCGTTAAAACATTCTGATTTATTTAAAAAAGAACCAGTTGCCAAATATTCTAAATTTGGTTGGTTCTCGGCAAATAACAAGTTCTATTTTTTTCCAAAATCTTAAAATCAATAAATTCATTATTATGAATTTAATTTTTAAGATTTTTTAACCTGTCTCTTAAAATCTTATCTCGCGTTAGTTAGACTGTAAAAATGTTTTTTAAAAAAAAGTAAAAGAGAAAATTTTTACCCCTAGGCTTAGTAAACCAGTAAATAAAATAGAAAGGAAAAAAATGTACACAAACATTTTGAGCAAACGCAAACTCTAACGAAACTGAAAAAATGAGCTCACTTCTTGTAAAAGCAAATTTGTCAGTTT
This sequence comes from Microlaimidae sp. YZB2_3, assembly GCA_030248175.1. NCBI lineage: Eukaryota > Metazoa > Nematoda > Chromadorea > Desmodorida > Microlaimidae > Microlaimidae sp. YZB2_3. The sequence continues at coordinate 35,098 of JASAMX010012901.1, forward strand.
TTAATTGAAGTGTTAATCAAAACGTATCTTTTATGTTTAACGAACCACTATAATAATGTGAAAAAGTGGCAGTTAGCTATTTTCAAAACAACTAACCATGTATAACTAACCATGTATAAGGAACTACCATAAAATAATGTAAAAAATGATTGTTTCGCTGTTGTCAAAACAACATGTTATTTTTTATTTTCTATTTATCCATCCTGCAGGACATTGCCGCATCCAGCACACGTCAGCTTATATGAAATCGTGGTTTTTGCTTAAAAAAAATAGCCTGATATTATATAATATTTCTTCTAGAGTTAATGTTAAAACTTAGTGTGCAGTAGGTTATTTGAATTTACGATTTGTATTTTTGAATTTTGATGCACGTGTACCTAACCAACAAAATATAAAAAAACTATATTATTATTAGTTTATTTTTACGTCACAATTATATAGTATAATATCAATCCGTACTATTTAAGTTTATACAACTACGCAAAATTGTGTTGTGAGTGGTCAGAATACCAGTCGTCGTCGAAATGATAGCACCGGCGTGCGCAAATCTCATCGCAATTCAAAATTTTGTACAGAATATAATAAAACAATCTTAAAAAAAATCTTTAAAAAAATCGTTACATACCTATATCATATAGTGATGTTCCCCTAGACTCCGTAGGAGAGCTCCGCAGCAACCCCCAGAGCCAGAGCTCCTTTTGTAGCATTCTCATTAATAACATAGAGTTAGTCCTATAAATTATTTTGTAAAATTTAAATTTTTTCAACGCTTATAAATAAACAATAAAACCTGAAAATGCAAGTACCAAAATAACTTATTTAAAGTTTAAATAACATATTTCAAGTTTGAATAAGCTCCAAATTGTCCATTTAATCGGCCGCGCTCCAGAGCTTCCTTCGTTTTCAGCAGGTGGAGCTCCAGAGCAACATATTAGAGGGTAAAAACATCTTCGTATACATATGGTTTATAATACATACATATTTTGTATACATGTACATTATGTTTGTATGTATGCATTGTATAAAAAAGAAGTAAATTACCATTCGGTCACCTATACAATAAGTCGTTACTATATACGTCAAAAGAATCCACAATAAATATACAAATCCATGCGAGTGTGACTCATTTTAAGTTTTGAGTAGCGCTTATTGATCAAAGAATAAATCACAGTCACGTGTGTTTTATAATGACTGTGGCTCAGTTGGACGTATATAGTAAGGACATACTATATGTGCCAAATTTGTAACTGGCGTTAAATTATCCTACACTGGGGTTTAAGACGGCGTTTCGGTGAATTATTGAAATAGTTTTAATTTGAGTTTATGTGCTTGAAATGATCCTGCTCTTCGCAGCTTACAAATCCCGATTACTTTTAAAAAGTTTTGTATACTTTCGATTTAACAATGAAAAATTATTGCAAACACGCTTTTAAAAAAGTCCTTGAGAAAGGACCTAAAAAGCGGACTTCGCGATGCTAATATCTTGCAAACTCAATGCTTTAAAACGAAATAAATTTAAAATCAAGAAATCTTGATTAGATTTTTATCTTAGAAGCAAAAAATTTTTATACACATGTTATTTTTGTCACGAGAACTGATAAAGATGATTTCAGTTGACTTTATAAAAATTAGTTCTAAAACAAATTTTTTTTAAGAATTTTATATCAAAAGATGTCATGTGTTGTATTGTATGTAAGCTATTTATTCTCGCTGTGTAAGGGGAAACAATCATTTTTTAAAAATAATTTAAGTTCTAAAGACAAATCAAAGATGTCTCTCAGATTGTTAGCAAACGTTACAAAAGTATATACCGGTAATCAAGACTTGAGAAAACTGCGCGTATTCAAAACGTACAAAAATAAGCGAATCAATTTCACTTAAATTTTCAGAGGATTAATATTTGGACAGGGCTTTTTATTTCTTTTTAATAATTTCCTTAGCTAAACCCGAGTCTGAGCTCTGCCATACTAATAGTACGTGACTCGTATAAATCCTCTTCTTCGTTATCCAGATAAGCAGCTTAAAGTTGGACTTTTGTCGCCCGCCAGTACACATTATTTTGTACAGTGTATAAACCCATCTTATATTGTCTTACAGTGTTTACACTATTAGGTACTAGGGTAGTGCATTTAATTTCGGCACTTTTTTGTTTTTCCAATGTAACTTTTTACTGTATGGCCCGATTTTCATGTTTGATAGCTTATTTTGAAGCTTTCACGATACTGCGTTGCATCACAAAAGTTTCACTGTACGAAAGTAGTTTTTTTACTTAATTATATCAGTTTTTAAAAAAATGGAAAATTGCCGAAATTAAATATGTGCATTTAATTTCGGCACTTTACAAACAATCGATTGTTTCTCAGTCAAAAAATCATCATTTTCAAAAATTTAAAAGCCTATCATTATCTTCAGACAGTTTTCTTTAATTTAAGCTTCTATTTGTTGTTCAACGTGTAACTGGCAAAAAGGTACAGCTAAAATGCCAAATGGTACGAAAATGAGCAAAATTTGGGAAAAAAGTGCATTTAATTTCGGCACTTTTTTAAAGAAACCTTTCTTAATCGAGTTTAAGTGCAGTGCTATGACCCTGAAGCAATATTCAACGTTGTTTTAACTATTTACAACTACAATTTCCCCACCCGACCAATCCATCGCGGGCCGAAATTAAATCACTTTTTTCGCAAATTTTCCTCAATATTCCATAATATGAGCATTTTAGCTGTAACTTTTTTCCAGTTACACGTTGAACAACAAGTAAAAGCTTAAATTAAAGAAAACTGTCTGGAGATAATGATAGGTTTTAAATTTTTGAAAATATGATATTTGACGAGAAACAATCTGATGTTCTAAAGGCTGATAAATGCATACATTAATTCGGCAATTTTCCATTTTTTTAAAAACTGATAATAAGAAAAAAACAACTTCGTACAGGAATTTATGACGCAACGAAGTATCGTAAAACCTTTAAAATGAGCTATCAAACATAAAAATCAGGCCATACAGTGAAAAGTTACATTGGAAAAACGAAAAAGTGCCGAAATTAAATGCACTACCCTAATTTTCAAGTTTGTATATTTTGGGTTTGGGTTTTGGGCCATTCCCCTCAGTTCTGTTAAGTATTTATAACAAGTCACTGAGGTGAAATCCACTGTATTAGAAGTGGTAAATATATATCTAAAAAAGTAAGAAGTAATCTATAAATAGGGAGGCATTAATTTCGGCACTTTTACCAATGGGCATTTTTGATTTTGGACTATATCTTGGAATCCGGACTAATACAACGTGATAGCTCAAATGAGAGCTAATATATGTAGATTACTGTCGGAGCTTTTTATTTGTATGTATGATATTTTCATGGAAATATGGATTTATAAAAAATAAATGTTACTCGTTTTTAGAACAGTGCATTTCATGATTAAGCAATAAATGTTTAAAAATTAAACGTCCGGTAAAATTTAGGAGTTGATTTTCCGAATTTTTAATACCGGGTTCTACGTTGCGTCTGTGGTGAGCAATCTTTATAAAATAAAATAGTGTAATTTCGGCACTCATATGCTGTAGGTAAAAATAGATTGATCAAGTGGTTGGGTGGTAAATTGTAGTTGTAAATAGTTAAAAGACAACGTTGAAATGTGTAGGGGTCATAGCACTGCACTTAAACTCGATTAAAGAAATTTTAAAAAGGCCGAAATAAAGCATTTTTTCCCAAATTTTGCTCATTTTCGTACCATTTGGCATTTTAGCTGTACCTTTTTGCCAGTTACACGTTGAACAACAAAGAAGCTTAAATTAAAGAAAACTGTCTGAAGATAATGATAGGCTTTTTAGGTTTTTGAAAATGATGATTTTTTGATGATAAACAATCGATTGTTTGTAAAGTGCCGAAATTAAATGCACATATTTAGTTTCGGCAATTTTTCATTTTTTTTAAAAACTGATATAATTAAGTAAAAAAAACTACTTTCGTACAGTGAAACTTTTGTGATGCAACGCAGTATCGTGAGCTTCAAAATAAGCTATCAAACATGAAAATCGGGCCAGACAGTAAAAAGTTACATTAAAAAAAACAAAAAAGTGCCGAAATTAAATGCATTACCTAGTACCTAATAGTGTAAACACTGTAAGACAATATAAGATGGGTTTATACACTGTACAAAATAATGTGTACTGGCGGGCGACAAAAGTCCAATTTTAAGCTGCTTATCTGGATAACGAAGAAGAGGATTTATACGAGTCAGTACTATTAGATGGTAGAGCTCGATTTGGGTTTAGCTAAGGAAAATTATTAATAAAGAAATAAAAAGCCCTGTCCAAATATTAATCCTTTGAAAGTTTAAGTGAAATTGATTCGCTTATTTTTGTACGTTTTGAATAGCGCAGTTTTCTCGGAGTCTTGATTACCGGTATATACTTTTGTAACGTTTGCTAACAATCTGAGATACATTTTTATTTGTCTTTAGAACTTAAATTATTTTTAAAATGTTATTGTTTCCCCTTACACAGCGAGAATAAATAGCTTACATACAATACAACACATGACATCTTTTGATATAAAATTCTTAAAAAAAATTTGTTTTAGAACTAATTTTTATAAAGTCAACTGAAATCATCTTTATCAGTTCTCGTGACAAAAATAACATGTGTATAAAAATTTTTTGCTTCTAAGATAAAAATCTAATCAAGATTTCTTGATTTTAAATTTATTTCGTTTTAAAGCATTGAGTTTGCAAGATATTAGCATCGCGAAGTCCGCTTTTTAGGTCCTTTCTCAAGGACCTTTTTAAAAGCGTGTTTGCAATAATAATTTTTCATTTTTAAATCGAAAATATACAAAACTTTTTAAAAGTAATCGGGATTTGTAAGCTGCGAAGAGCAGGATCATTTCAAGCACATAAACTCAAATTAAAAGTATTTCTATAATTCACCGAAACGCCGTCTTAAACCCCAGTGTAGGATAATTTAACGCCAGTTACAGAATTTGGCACATATAGTATGTCCTTACTATATACGTCCAACTGAGCCACAGTCATTATAAAAACACACGTGACTGTGATTTCCCTCTTCATCAATAAGCGCTACTCAAAACTTAAAATGAGTCACACTCGCATGGATTTGTATATTTATTGTGGATTCTTTTGACGTATATAGTAACGACTTATTCTATAGATAACCGAATGGTAATTTACTTCTTTTTTATACAATGCATACATACAAACATAATGTACATGTATACAAAATATGTATGTATTATAAACCATATGTATACGAAGATGTTTTTACCCTCTAATATATTGCTCTGGAGCTCCACCCTGCTGAAAACGAAGGAAGCTCTGGAGCGCGGCCGATTAAATGGACACTTTGCAACTTATTCAAACTTGAAATATGTTATTTAAACTTTAAATAAGTTATTTTGGTACTTGCATTTTCAGGTTTTATTGTTTATTTATAAGCGTTGAAAAAATTTAAATTTTACAAAATAATTTATAGGACTAACTCTATGTTATTAATGAGAATGCTACAAAAGGAGCTCTGGCTCTGGGGGTTGCTGCGGAGCTCTCCTACGGAGTCTAGGGGAACATCACTATATGATATAGGTATGTAACGATTTTTTTAAAGATTTTTTTTAAGATTGTTTTATTATATTCTGTACAAAATTTTGAATTGCGATGAGATTTGCGCACGCCGGTGCTATCATTTCGACGACGACTGGTATTCTGACCACTCACAACACAATTTTGCAGTTGTATAAACTTAAATAGTACGGATTGATATTATACTATATAATTGTGACGTAAAAATAAACTAATAATAATATAGTTTTTTTATATTTTGTTGGTTAGGTACACGTGCATCAAAAATTCAAATAAACTAGTCGAAAATACAAACCTCCTGCTCATAAGTATTTACATAACTCAAGAAGTATTATATAATATCAGGCTGTTTTTTAAGCAAAAACCACGATTTCATATAAGCTGACGTGTGCTGGATGCGGCACTGTCCTGCAGGATGGATAAATAGAAAATAAAAAATAACATGTTGTTTTGACAACAGCGAAACAATCATTTTTTACATTATTTTATGGTAGTTCCTTATACATGGTTAGTTATACATGGTTAGTTGTTTTGAAAATAGCTAACTGCCACTTTTTCACATTATTATAGTGGTTCGTTAAACATAAAAGATAAGTTTTTATTAAAAATTCAATTAAAAACTGACAAATTTGCTTTACAGAGAAGTGAGCTCATTTTTTTCAAGTTTTCCGTTAGACTGCGTTTGCTCAAAATGTTTGTGTACAATTTTTACCTTTCTATTTTATTTACTTGTTTACTAAGCATAGGGGTAAAAATTTTATCTTTTACTTTTTTTTAAAAAACATTTTTACAGTCTAACTAACGCGAGATAAGATTTTAAGAGACAGGTTAAAAAATCTTAAAAATTAAATTCATAATAATGAATTTATTGATTTTAAGATTTTGGAAAAAAATAGAATTTGTTATTTGCCGAGAACCAACCAAATTTAGAATATTTGGCAAGTGGTTCTTTTTTAAATAAATCAGAATGTTTTAAGGATTGCTAGTTTGCGCTTTGGTGATGCATTTTGTCCTTCTTTTCAATAAGGTTAAAACGTAAGTTTTTTTAAAAAATGATAAGCACTGGAAAAAATTTAAGTGAACATATCTTGCTAGAAAGAGACCGACCTATACGATAGCTTATAGCTATATCAATGTATAGCTTTAAAGTTCAGCTGATAAATATTGCTTACAAAAATTATAACATGCCAATGATGTGCAAATATCGAAAATCTCTTGTTGCAGATTATTATTTGTGAAAATGCTCGTGAAAATACAACCGCTAGTGAAAATGCTGAAAAATATGGCTCAAAAATTATTAAATAATGAACGACTGAGAAAAAGTTTCTTCAAAATTAACGATTACACAAAAAAAAAAGGTGGATCAGTATCATTCTCAGTGGCTTTTTTTTTGGAAGATTTGCTCAACAAATCAGTAGAGATTTAATATGATTTTTTTTTAAAAGTACGAGTGAGTGAGCTGGAACTGATCATATCCTCGAATCATATATGTAGGTGTAACCAGAATTTTGGAAAACAAAAATCCAAAATTTAATAAGTTACAAGGAGTGCAATTTTAAACGTGTTGAAAAAAACGAAAAAGTTTTGCCGCTTCGCGCGGAGTGTTTAATTGATTAGTATGTAAAGTACTTCATTTTACTTTCTTCTTAATTTTAGGAAACATAAGGCCGAAAATAAACCAAAATGTTTGATAAAAAAATTAGTTTACCTTTGGGTAGTGCATTTAATTTCGGCACTTTTTTGTTTTCCTATGTAACTTTTCACTGTATGCCCCGATTTTCATGTTTGATAGCTCATTTTGAAGCTTTTACGACACTGCGTTGCGTCACAATAGTTTCACTGTGCGAAAGTAGTTTTTTTTTACTTAATTAAATTAGTTTATTAAAAAAATTGGAAAAATCCCAAAATTAAAAAATGTATGCATTAAACTCGGCACTTTAAAAACAATAGATTGTTTCTCACTCAAAAAATCATCATTTTCAAAAATTTAAAAACCTATCATTATCTCCAGACAGTTTTCTTTAATTTAAGTTTCTACTTGTTGTTCAACATGTAACTGGCAAAAAGTTACAGCTAAAATGCCAAATGGTATCAAAATAAGAAAAATTTGGGAAAAAAGTGCATTTAATTTCGGCACTTTTTAAAAGGACCCCTTTAATCAGATTTAAGTGCAGTGCTATGATCCCTACACATTTAAACGTTGTCTTTTTAAACTATTTACAACTACAATTTAACACCCGACCACTTAATTTAATCCGTTTTTACCTACAGCATATGAGTGCCGAAATTACACTATTTATTTTAAAACGATTGCTCACCACAGACGCAACGTAGAACCAGGATAAAAATTCGAAATGCACTAAATTTTACAGGACATTTAAATTTTAAACCAATTTATTTAATCAAATCCCATGTTCTAAAATAGTAACATTTATATTTTTTTTATCACACAATTTCATAGGTGGAACGATATCAGTAGCAAAAAACTTTTTTTTTTGTCCGCAGCGTTGTTCTGCAAAACGGCACTTTTTTCGGGCGTTTTGGATTTTGCAGTATATTTTTGGTAATCCTGGACGGAATACGACCTTTAAATAGCTCAAATGAGAGTTAATTAATGACCTGTCGTGAGCTTTTTATTTGTTATGTTATTAGATTTTAATGTAAAATTGTGTCGATTTATAACAAAATACCCAAATTGTTACGTGTTTTTAGAAAATCGGCATTTAATAATTATGCAACTATAAAAATCGTTCCACCTAAAGATTAAACAAACCTGTTAAAGCATTTTATTTGCGTTTGTAATACTATTTAGTCCCCGTGGTTCATTTAATTACTCGTTGCGTCTGTGGTGAGCAATTATTTTAAAATAAAATAGTGTAATTTCGGCACACATATGCTGTAGGTAAAAACGGATTGAATTAAGTGGTCGGGTGTTAAATGTAGTTGTAAATAGCTAAAACACAACGTTGATATGTGTAGGGGTCATAGCACTGCACTTAAATTCAATTAGGGGGGTACCTTTCAAAAAGTGCCGAAATTAAATGCACTTTTTTTCCTAAATTTTGCTCATTTTGATACCATTTGGCATTTTAGCTGTAACTTTTTGCCAGTTACACGTTGAACAACAAGTAGAAGTTTAAATTAGAAGAAAACAGTCTGGAGATAATGATAGGTTTTTAAATTTTTGAAAATGATGATTTTTTACTGACAAACAATTGATTCTTTGTAAAGTGCCGAAATTAAATGCACATATTTTAATTTTGGCAATTTTCTATTTTTAAAAAAACTGATTTAATTAAGTAAAAAAACACTTTTGTACAGTAAAACTTTTGTGATGCAACGCAGTATCGTGAAAGCTTCAAAATGAGTTATCAAACATGAAAATCGGGCCATACAGTGAAAAGCTACATAGGAAAAATGAAAAAATTAAATGCGCTACCTATGTGATCTATATATACATCTGCGCAAACCTAAAATACAGCCTCGTATTATTTATTGACCACTGCTTTTTGTATTTTGAATCAAGTATAAACGCTTTATGAAAGTTTCAATAAAAGACAGTCCAAAACCATTTAAAACGCAAATTAAAAAATATAAACAAAAAACGCAAATTGTTCTCACGCACAAAAAAGCAAGCAGAGAGGTGGGAAGTTTGGAGATTATTTATGGCTAAGCAATTATTTTTTAATTTTTTATTTCAAATTTTAAATTTTTGACCTTAAGGTAGAACAATACAGTTTATGGAATATCCTTGCAGGTTTTTGTGTATAACTCATTGCCTTACGTAACGGATGAAAGCAAACTATAACTATATATTGGGCCAGAAAGGGTATTATTTATGCGGCCAGGTCGCGTAGCCTTACCCATTTTTGGTAAGCCGTTCCAAGCCGAGAATATGCTTTCGTTGAAAAAAGCATTTTAAAAGTTTTTTTCCAATTTTAACAGAACCAGGGTTAATATTGTACGTGATAAAAATAGTAACTTAAGTTAGATACACCAAATGTTGGAAATGTCCGCGAGAAAATTTTCACAAAATCCCTACTATTGAAGTTTTTTACTTTTAGTTTTATTGCTAAAATTTTTGAAATACAAAAAAATAAAAAACATAATATTAGAAATTTCATTTCAAAGATTTGAAAGCTTGATTGGAATTATGATTAGGGTTGATTGTGTTAAAAGTTGGGAACAAACTAATTCCTATCTAATGACTAACCTTTCATTTAAATTTTTTTGATTTGACGCTACAAAAATACATTTCAAAACGTTTGTTTAAAACCATCTTTTACAAAATCTCAAATGAGGTAACTGTTCCGACTGGTTTCAGAGCGTGCGAACTCAGATTTTTCGGAGCTGTAGGATCAAGTCCCCCGGGGCAGTATTTTTAACGAATCAAATTGTTTTAATTCTTATCATTCGTTTTAGTTTAGAAAATAGTGTTCATTATTAAATACTGTATTCAGACCCCAAGCTTTTAAGTGGTTTTGAGGTAAAACCGGTATATAGTCAGAATGCCCCCCCCCCGGGGAGCTCGCAACCTCCCCCCCGGGGAGTCAAATCTAAAAACGGAGATTATGAATCCGTGGAACGTTTGCCCACCAAAAAACCCCCGATTCTGCGTGTTTGGGGAAAATAGGCAAAATTTTTTTGCAAGGCTGTACCATTCTACCTTCAAAAATCACGTGGAGCAAAAACCATTCATATTAAGAATAAAATCCCGCATCTGCACCCGCACTCATTGCGTTTTTATTATAGCAGCGGATTTTAATAAAATGACACCTGACAGACATGCTCTCCATTGCTTTAAAAATATAAATAGCCAAGTCGATAAAGTGGCCTCAAGGGGCCTATTCTATAAAAACGTTTTGTAATTTTTTATTTAACAAATCCCCGGCTACGTTTTGTAATAACAGGAATTTACAAATGTTTTTATAAAGCAGGCTGCGGTTCTGCCAACGCAACGAATAGCATTTTTAACTGATAATTTAGCCAACTTAGTAAAAAACATAACATAAATAACATAAAAGTCTTGTTGCAAGGTTTGTACAAAGAATTTTGAACAAAACTCTGGCGGGGGAAGGCGAAAATTAAGCTGTTTTTTCGCCAAAAGACGGATCTTCCTGCGGTTTCATGTCTCTGGACTATCGACAGGCTTGCAAGACTAAAAATAAGATCGGTCGTTAACGTCCTCGAAACAAATTTTTAACTATAATAAAATAGATAAATCAAATCTGTCAGGATCCGTTTGAGATCCCAAAAATGTATAACACAGAGAGAATATACAAACAGAATACTGAGTTTAGCAGGAATTTTGTGGAAAAGTCGCACTTTCAAGCTTGTGTACGACTTTTTCGCGAAATTGCGCGATTT